>JARJLU010017732.1:0-78225 GCA_030272975.1 Sparidentex hasta | reverse complement strand
GGGGGGGGTTTGGAGAGGGCCATATCATGTACCAGCTGATTTCATTTTTCCTTTTTGTGTATTTATTATTGAGCAGGTTTATTCATTTGCACATATTTATTGGATTATCACTGTTTAAATAAATGAGCTTTTCATTGGACGTGGTCTTTGGTCTCTTCTTGTGGGGATGGGGCGCTAGCAGTAAAGCTCGCCCAGGGCACCAAATGGTCTAGGATTGCCCCTGGGAGGAGGTCATCTTTGTGTTCAAACACAGTATTCACAGCATGGCTGTGGTAGTTCCATCTTACTGCACTTGCTCTGTGCCACCACTCTATCAAGTACGCTGGTTCTCTTGGGAGATTTTGAAAAAAAGCCAGAATATCCGGCCACCTCAAAGAAGAACTGCCTGACTTCTATGAGATGAGATGTCACCTGTTGCATGATGAAGTTCATGATAAACTGTGGACTGCATTGTCATACACATCTTGCACCATCTTCTGTACACCACCTGTGGCTCCTCTCATGCCACTTGTATAATCACACTTCTGAAAAATGAACTTATTCTTCTGGTCATCAGGTGGAATGGAGCTAGACCTATCCCAAAGCGCTGTGGCAATTAAATCAGCTGTGGCAGACTTTAGAGGTACAAATTCACAAATAAAGGTCCATGGTTTTATCAGCCTAAATGGACACAAAGTCAGCACTCCTGATTTCTTCAAGGATGCACTCTCTCAAAACTGAGCTCATGCAGGAGTTCATGTTGTGCCATCTTAGATGTTCATTTCAACACAGCAGCACTCCGCAGATGTTCTTCTTTCGTTCTTTTTCACTCTAAAACCTTCAAACACGCCGTCAGCCCTGCCTTTGTCAACTGCAAGGTACCTTTTTCCATGTCGTTCATCTACAGGTTTTCTGCATTCAACAGAGTGAAAAAAGTGGCCAGTGGCAGTGCAGAGGGACAGAGCAGCCTTGACTCTTTCTTAACAAAACCAGGTTTGCAGATACACAGCCAGGGCCATCCCAGGGTGTATATCTCTGTTTCTTAGATATAGCTGTGCAGTATTCTTAGTAGACTGGATGGCAACAGATGACAGATGTAGTGTTGTGTCGGTCGCGAATGTGTTGTTTGAATGAACAAATCTTTTACGTGAACGAAGTGAACAGAATCACTTCATGAACGGATTCGTTCCTTTCTCAGTTCAGTTGAGCTCAGCTGCGATCATGCCGGCCGGGAGTGGAACTGCCGCCACTCACTCAGAGAACTGTGAGGATGATTCACGTTCGCTTGGGTCATTACAGCCAGAAGAGACATAAGATTTTTATTTTTTGACTTGAGACTTGACTTGGACTCGTGACCAAAGACTTCAAATTTGACTTGGACTTGCAAAAAATAAACTTGAGAACATCTCTGCTGATCAGCGGCATATACTGATCCCTGGACTGGTACACCAATCCTTGGAGTGGTATGCTGCTGTTTTGCTGCTGCTATTCAACCGACACATGATGGTATATGGCACTTTAAACTGTTATGCCACTGAAAGACTGTTGGATAGGCACCGTCCCCTGATGAAAATGCAAATATAATGCCCCTGGTTTTACGACAAGTACTGCTTCACATTTACATTTAAAGGGAGTTTTGCTATGCGGGGTCGAGGTGAAGTCTAAACAAATGAGTCTTTTTTGCTGAAGATGGAGAGTGATTCCACTGTCCTGACATTGGTTGGGAGTTTGTCCTACCACTGAGGTGCCAAAACAGAGAAGAGTCGCAACTCTGCTCAGCGAGCTTTGTTTGCTGTCAACCACAGGGGTACCAGTCGGCCAGCTGATGTAGATGAGTGAAGTGCTCTCGCTGGGGCATGTGGTCTGACCAGTGTTTGGACGTAGATGGATGGGTGCAGTTCCATGGCTTTGAAGGCCAGCACCATAGTCTTGAATCGGATGGGGTGATGTTTGTGCTGAGCAGCGAGTCTTTTTGCCGGGGACAGAAGAAGAAGAGAGACCGCTTCTCCACAAATAACTGTGGTATTTTTTCCTCATACAAGTTGCCAAAGACACTACCATTTACCACATGACTGTTCATTATAAGACACGGCACAAATACAGACATGTTGAGCCAACAGTTCTTTAACAAACAACAAACGTTGTCTGCAAGCAGAATTTTGATATTCAGAACAGTCACAGCAGCATCAGAAACTATGAGCTATTATTATTATTATTATCATTATTATTTATTATTACCTACATGGTATTCAAGTTGGCTCCTCTACTTTTAACAGACAATGAAGTCTATGGTGTGAACAATATTCCAGCCTGAATTCTCCGAGACAAATTAGACAAAATGAAACAATTTGCCAGTTTCAATTTAATTGTCTGAGATCACAACATTGTTCCTATGAAGATTCAGGACATATAGCCATCACAGTCAAGTCAACAGGTCCCTCTGAAATCTGTTGTCTGTATTCAACCAACCACACCAGGAAGAATGTTGATACTAGAAAGCGCTTTCTTTATGTGGACATTAAACTACAATATAATATCTTTAATGGAAAAACCTGTCAGTATTATACAATTTATGGACAATGTTCCCAGAACATCTGGGACCTTAAAATGTTAACCAAAAGCCCTGTTAGAACATTATGCCCATAACCCATGTTCTTACAACTTTTTTAGATGATTTTTTTTTTTATGTTCCTGGAAAGATACTATTTTAGAGTTGGATAACATGCTTTAAAAAAAAATCTATAAATGTTTTGCAGTAACTTTTCATTAAAAATATTTGAACATTAAAACATTATGACAACATTCCTACTTCATCTTAAGACAAAAATGTCCTCACTAGGATCACTGATAATTTCCTTAACTATTTTTATAGGACTATTGATGTATGTACATGTAAACATGTAAAAGTTTGATAACATCAATATTCAAAAGTCTTTCAACAGAGTTATTTATTCATATTCTTTTAGTTAAAACAAGGGTTAGGGATACGTTTTTTCAATTGCACTTTCCCCAAAAGACATTCTGCTAGAACCAAAAAGACAAAAAAATCAACAAAAACTGGCAAATCCCCCAGACATGTGCACGTTAAACCTAAACTTTAAGCTTAACTTTTTGGCAACAACAATAATGTAAAACGTACTGTAAAACACTTGTGTCGATCTGACATTGTCATCCTCCTGAATTTATCTTTAACTTTGGCCAGATTGGCCCTACTGGCATTTTACATGCATATTACATGGCTTTCAATCCCAGGAGAGGGATCAGACTCTGTTGAACTTCCTGAGGTTTCCTCCATTGCTCACTCTGTAGGAAATCTGTCCCACGTAGCCTGTGCTGTAGAATACATATTAAAAAACCCCTTGGGGTAATTTTGTGATTTGTAATACTGGGCTATAAAATGATTTGATGGTTTGATTTTACCTGAATATTATTGAATCATTGATTGTGATTGCTTTGGTAAGGTAAGCCTACTAGCCCTATGTGTGTGAATCAGAATGACACTGTTGGCCATTAGGGCAACTGCAGACAGCGACCTTGTACAGGAGCCAGTGGCCAGACAGCATGGATCTGGCATTAGTTGCTTTGTAGCTGATAAAGTCATTTGCAAACAGCAGCCTAGCAAATTTATCAGCCCTGTGACGGCTGGGAGTCCAGATGTATTAGCGACTTCAGTGCTTCCCTGGAGCTGGCATGGGTTTATGACATTAAAAAAAAAAAAAAAAGTTCTGTTATCTGAGGCCTTAAAAACATCCCTATATATATATATATTCAGTAATCTGAAGCCTGAATAAAATCCTGAAAAGATTTTCTGAATGTGATAATGTTATTCCTTTGTGAACATGTAATGTTGTGGTAATTATTTATAAAACAATGTCACCCAAACATCCTCAGGATGTTGCAGTGAGAATGTTATTCCTTTGTGAACATATCACAATACAGAAACATTTTATAAAAAAATCCTGTAATCTGAGGCCATAACAACATCCCAAAAAAATCCCAAGAATGTTACAATTAAAAAATCCTTCCTTTGTTAACATAACACATTTCAGGAACATTTAAGAATGTTCTTTTCTGTGCTCTGAGGTATCAAAGCATTTTCCGTGTGCAGCTTTGAGAATGTTTTTCCTTTGTTATCATATAACATTATGGGAGTGTTTTATAAAAAAAAACAAAAAACATGCTGAAATCTGAGGCTGTTACGACCTGGCTCAAGTGGCCGCAACAAGAGGTAGACGCACCATGTCAGCAATTGACAAAAGTTTATTTTTTTCTTAATAATCAACGGACAAACCCCCCCTTAAAACAGGGGCCCTAACAGGGACCCCTGGATCCACTAGGTAATCCCCAGACCCACCAACCACAACCATGACAAGCCGCCACAACTAAAAGAACACCAGGTACCAAGCTGTACCACCTGTAGCCCACTAATGAGCCAGAGACAACTGGACTACTCCGCTGGAGCCCGAGAAAGAGCATCTGCTACAATATTATCCTTGCCCTTAATATACCTAATCTCCAAACAATAGGACTGTAGGAACAATGTCCACCTCATCAAACGTCTGTTTGGACAACTGAGCGAGCAGAGGAAAGTCAGGGGGTTGTGGCCAGTGTATACCACCACTGGGCTACTTCCAAACCCAACATAAACCTCAAAATGCTGGAGGGCCCAAATCAATGCCAAAGCCTCTTTTTCAGTCGTGGAATAATTGAGTTGGTATGTGTTAAACTTCTTTGAGAAGTAACAAACAGGTTTATCAACCTGCTCCCACTCCTGCAACAAAACTGCTCCTGCCCCAACATGACTAGCATCAACCTCCAGTTTGAATGGCTCCTCCAGGTGTGGTGCTGTGAGAACCGGAGCAGCACACAACAAGGTCTTCACATTTTCAAATGCCACCTGGCATGGCACAGCCCAAACAAATTTGACTGAACTCTTCAGCAGATCTGTCAGCGGTGCCACCACTGTAGAAAAATTTCTACAGCAGGCGCGATAGTAACCCACTATGCCCAGAAACCGCATGAGCTCCTTTTTAGTAACAGGCACAGGAAACTGCAAGATGGCCCTGACCTTTGCATCCACTGGGCGGACCTGCCCCTGTCCAACCACACGACCAAGGTACGTCACCGTTGCCATGGCAAACTCACACTTGGCCAGGTTAACGGAGAGATGTGCCCCGGCCAAACGACTGAACAGCGCAGCAATGGTTGGATGTGGTCAACCAACGTGTCACTAAACACAACCACATCATCCAGGTAAACTGCACAACCAACCAGACCTGCTGTCACAAGGTACATGAGGCGATGAAATGTCGCCGGCGCATTGCGAAGGCCTAAGCTCATCACTGTATTCATACAGGCCAAATGGCATAGCGAATGCTGAAATTTCCTGGGCCCACTTTGAGAGAGGTACTTGCCAGTACCCCTTTAACAAGTCAAACTTACTAACAAATTTAGCAGAGCCCACCAAATCAATACAGTCCTCCATCCATGGTAGTGGGTAAGAATCTGCTTTTGTGACTTTGTTAACCTTACGGTAATCATTACAAAACCTAGGTGACCCATCTGCCTTTCCCACCAGCAAGCTAGGCGATGCCCAACTAGAGGATAAAGGGACTGCAATCTGACTGTCCAACATGTGCTGTACTTCAGACTACAGTACCTTGCACTTGTCTGCCAGACAACGATAAAATCGCTGCTTGATAGGTGGTGTGTCTCCCACATCAATATCATGCTCGATAAGATTCGTACGTGAAGGGACATCACCAAACAGTACCAAAAACTGCCTAATTAACGCCTTCACCTCAGCTCTCTGAGACGCAGTTAAGTGACTCAACAAATGATCCAGCTCGCCGAGCGATTCAGAATTTTTCAACCTACCACACATGACAGATGTATCTGGGGCCTTAATATCTCCATCCACAACTGATTCCGGCTCCAAGACAACAGAATCTGAAGCTACAGAATTAGCTATCATCACAGGAACAACATTCAAATCCTGAGGCACAGAATTACACACTGCACTTGAACCACATGCATAGTATGGCTTAAGCAGGTTGACGTGGCACAGTTGAGACTGTTTCTTACGACCAGGAGTAGAAATCAGGTCATTTTGATCTGAAACTTTCCTTTCAACCGTGTAAGGGCCAGCAAATCTGGCTTGAAACAGCAAAACCTGCAGAGGCATAAGAGCCAACACTTGGGCTAAATTCACGATACTTTGATTTCCGATCATACAGTTTCTTCATTTTAGTTTGTGCTCCCGACAAATTTTCTCTTGCCACTTCAACAGCTACATAAAGACGGCGACGAAACCCATTTACGTAGTCCACCAAGTTTTTAGGTGGCTCCCTTTCCACCAACCCATCCTGAAGGACAGCGAGAGGACCATGTACTGTATGACCAAAAACCAAATCGTTAGGGCTAAACCCTGTGCTTTCTTGGACAACCTCTCTAGCTGCCAACATGAGCCAGGGCAATCCCTTCTCCCAGTCCTTCCCCAATGTTATTCCATAAGCACGCAACATTGACTTCAAGGTCTGGTGAAACCGTTCCAGAGCCCCTTGGCTCTGTGTGTGGTATGCCGATGAATGGTTGTGTTTCACCCCTAGCTGTAGCAGGATCTGTTTAAACATATGGGAAGTAAAATTAGAACCCTGATCGGTTTGAATCACACGTGGAATACCAAAGGTGGAGATGAACTGAGTTAAAGCCCTAACTACTTGCTTCACAGAGATTGAACGCAGGGGAAACGCCGCAGGATATCTTGTAGTTTGACACATAATAGTCAACATGTATGCACAACCAGACTTGGATGGAGGCAGGGGACCAACACAATCTACGATTAGATGCTCAAAAGGTTGGCTGACAGCTGGAATCGGACTCAGGGGAGCAGGTTTAATTACTTGACTGGGCTTCCCCATGACCTGACAAATGTGGCATGATTTAACATAACGAGCAACATCATGCTTCAAGCCAGGCCAAAAGAAATAATATAGAATGCGATCATAAGTCTTCTTTACACCCAGATGACCACAACTGTCATGGGCAGTTTTTAACACATCGCCCCGAAACCCATCTGGCACCACAACCTGAAAAATCGGCTCCCCCACTGAGTCACCAACACAGGGCACCCATTTACAGACCAGCAAGTCCCCCTGAACAAAATAACCCCGGGCTTCCCCCCCTGGTTTCCTCAGCTGACAAGACCTCCTCCCAAAGTGCAGAGAGAGATGAATCACTCCTCTGGTTTTCCACCCAATCCTCCTTGAGCACAAATGGAGGAAGATCTGGCAGTGAACCCCCCTGCTCCCTAATAATGTCCCCACTCTCTGGGACATGCAAATCAGGAACGGACATTTTACGGCTCTGTGCACGTGTCACAGCACAAACTGGAAAAACATCCGGAAGCAAACCATCTTCGCTCGGATTGCCTGATATCAAAGGCCTGGACACAACCACAGGTGGTGGCACACCCGCCCACACAGCACTGCCAGCTAGGTCGTTGCCCAAAATCATCTGTACCTCATCAAGTGGCCCTGCAACACCCTGCACCAGGTCACAATCTAACACTATTATATGATGCGGCACAGGCGCTAAACCCATCTCCATCCCTCTCATCAGGACAAAGTCCCCTGTTGCTGACTCTGCTGAAAATGGCAACACTGATTCAACAATAAAAGAGTACTTGGCAGCTGTGTCACGCAACACCTTAATTTGGACATGCTTGTCACTACTAACCAGAGCCACTGTGGCATCAGTGATAAATGGCTCAAACCCAGACTCAACATTCGGGTCGGCACCAACCACTTTGCTTGGTGCAACACCTGTACCCACACTCTGACCTGAAACTGATTTTTTCTTTTCTAAAACAGCAGAGCAGCACATAGCTGGGGCATCAGATGAAAAATGGTTGTCACTTGTTTTTAACAACGGACACTTGTTCTTCCAGTGACCTTCCCTATGGCAGCAATTGCACCGCATGGCACTCCCAGCTCGCCCGGTCCCTACAGGCTTACATGAGGAACCAGTACTGAGAAACTGTGCACCACCATGAGGATTCACAGTGCCGCTATATGCCCCTTTCCAACCCGCTCCAGAACGCGCATCCAAAAAACTTGTTTTATGTGTCAGCACAAATTCATCAGCCAACTCGGCTGCCTTAAATTCAGTGGTGGGCTTCTGCTCACTCACATACATGGCAATGCGCTGTGGAAGTGTGTTTTTAAACTGCTCTAATACAAGCAGCTCCCCAAGATCATCAAAATTGTTAACATTTGCCGCTGCACACCACCGCTTAAAATGGGATGTTAAGTCACGGACAAACTCCACATTTGATTGCTGGTCACCCTTAACTCAATTTCGGAACTTTTGACGATATGCTTCAGGAACCAAATCATATGATTTTAGCACGGCCGATTTTATCCTATTGTAACCCAAATTCGCTTCACCACAAATTGCTGAGTAAGCCTCTTGTGCTCTCCCGGTAAGGACACACTGAAGCAACAGCACCTTATTTGCATCTGACCAGCACCTCGCCTCTGCGATGTGCTCAAACAGGATGAAAAATGTATCATGGTCACGCTCATTAAACTTTGGCACTAGGCGCAAGTCCGAAATTATATCAACACCACCTAATGCAGAACTCCTGCTCCTTCTTTCAGCCATCAACAAACGCCCTCGAAGGAGCCTCAAAAAACGCAACCAAAGAAGCCATAATGATAACTATAGACCAGACCAATCAGACAGCACAGCGTTAACTGCCGATACGCGCAGGCAAACCACCAACCCAACAGGGACAGTTCCCCCTAACTGCCTAGCCAGAACTAACTAATACTCACCCCTAGTCTTCATGCGGCTTGTGGCGGGTATTTACGCACGAAAAACCGTGGACATGTGGAGCAACCTGTATCCAGGCAATCCCACAACGTAAACACAGATGTGCCCCCGAGACAGCTTGTCCGAAAACAGCTGACACTAGCCACGTCACCACAACACTATTAAAACAACAAAACAACTGACGTAACCCAAAGAGGTAAACGCCACTTCGGCCTAACCGGGAAATCCCTGCACAAAGCGTATCAAAACAGTAACACTTACCCTCTGATCGGCACAACCAAAAACCCGATAACTATCTGCGCTATACGGCTCCCTGGAAATTAACACACATGATGCATCTCCCAAGACAAAGGATCCTAAACCAGCACCCCGCTGGACCAAATTAGATAATCAGCGGCACCATGCGCCCTGATATCTCCAAAAACCTTATACGAGCGGACGAGCCCCCATTTGTTACGACCTGGCTCAAGTGGCCGCAACAAGAGGTAGACGCACCATGTCAGCAATTGACAAAACAAGTTTATTTTTTCTTAATAATCAACGGACAAATTGAGGATCACTCCGGTGGCATCTGCGGGAGGGACACAGAGAGAGCGTGAGCCCTCACACAGCCTCTTTTAAAACTAAAGGAGGAGCAGGCAAAGACTACAGGGCACTGGGAACAGGTGCTCTGAGTTATTGTAATCAGCCCTGGAATTAAACCACACCCACACATGCCCACAGGGGCATCACAGAGGCTTTAATAACACCCTGAAAACATTTTCCAAGAGTTGCTTACAGAATGTGCTTCCTTTGTTATCATATAATGTTGAGGGAATGTTTTAAAGAAGAACATTCAATATATGTTAACTCAACAATATCACCAAAACATTTTCAGAATGTTGCAAACAAAATGTTCCATCTTTGTTAAAATATCACAACACAGGAATGTTGTAGAAAAAATGTTTTGTGAACTGAGGCCTTCATAACATCCTGAAAACATTTTCCAAGTGTTGCTTAAAGAATGTTTTTCCTTTGTTATCATGTAACATTGTTGAAATGTTTTATAACAAACATGATCAAATCTGAGGCCCTAATAACATCCCGAAACATTTTCTAAATGTTGCTTTCAGAATGTTCTTCCTTGGTTTTCATGCAACATTCTCAGAATGTTTTATAGAAGAACATTCTATCATATGTTACCTCACCAACATCCCCAAAACATCCAGAGAATGTTACAGCTAAAACTTCCTTCCTTTGTTAACATATCACATCATAGGAACGTTTTAGAAAAATGTTTTGGGATTGTAGGCCTTAATTATATTCTGAAAACATTTTCCTCATCACATTCTTCATCACAAAAACATCAGAATGTGGCACCTAAAACATTCTTCCTTTCCTCTCTTAACATTTAACATTATAGGAACATTATTTGAAATGATAAACATCCTTAAAATGTTCTCTGAACACTAGATACAAACATGTTTTTAAAAACATGAGAAGAACTTGTAGGGAATGTGGGAATGTTCCCTGCTAGCTGTGTCTTTCTTAACAAAACCAGGTGTGCAGGTACACAGCCAGGGCCATCCCAGGGTGTATATCTATATTTCTTAGATATAGCTGTGCAGTATTCTTAGTAGACTTGGCTTAGACTCGTGACCAAAGACTTCAGACTTGACTTGGACTTGCAAAAAAAGACTTGTGAACATCTCTGCTTGAACCTAACATGTCACATGTAGTGACTGTAGTGAATGTTATTGTGGCCGATACATCGACTCTAGGGAGTGCGAGGACCCATTCAACGCTGCTTGCAACTTTGTTATAATTATTAGAACAATAATTGTTATTATATATCCAAACCAAAACAAGGCAGGTTTTTACTGCTGCTGCTATGTTTGTTTTTAATGTTTACTGGTGAACACTGTATGTTGTGGCTTTCTAGGGGTCACCAGCCTTTTTGAAACTGAGAGCTGCTTCATGGTACTGAGTCGTATGAAGGGCTACCAGTTTGGTACACTCTTCTGAAATAACAAATTTGCTCAGCTTGCGTCTAGTTACATATCATTATTAAGAAGTTTTGGGAAGTCTGGGTCACATTTACAGTGAGTGATGAAACCTGCATGTCGGCCAATCATAGCAGGAGCCCCATCTGTAGTCACCACTACTGGCTTTTCCAGTGCTACCTTTTTCTATATGAAGAACTCCTTCACGGCGTTATAAATGTCAGCTCCCCTCGTAGTTGTCTTAAGGGGCGATTGTGCCAGGAGTTCTTCTTTTGTAGAGAAATCTTCAAACACCATCCGGATAAAGACTAACAGCTGTGCTGTACTGCTGCTGTCCACAGACTCGTCACACTGGATGCTAAACCACTTGCACTTCACCAGATCCTGGTCCAGCTGCTCGGCAAGGCTACCAGACATAGCTAGCACTCGTTTAGTCATCGTAGAAGCCCCCAGTTGGACATCGGAGAGAGTGGAGATGAGATCGGTTCCATGTTTGCTGTCAGTGTTAGCAATTATCATCATTGCTTCTTTGAAAACTTCTCCATCTGAAAAATGCCTTCTTCTTCTTTATCAGAAAATGTGCAGCTCTAAACGAGGCTTGGGTTGCTTTTTGGGAGTTTTTCGCTGACCTCGTGTAAAAAGATTGCTGCTTACCCAAAGCTGCCTTTAGATCACAGGATATTTCTGCCCTAAGTGTGCTTCCCGGTGGGTAGTTAGCATGGTATCTTTTGTGTGTACTGGTGAAGTGTCTCTCCACATTGTGCTGCTTTGCCGTCACTACAGTCGCCCCGCAAATGAGACACACGCAGGTTTCTTTCACAGTAGTAAAAAAAAACTCTTCCTCCCATTCACTGTGAAAAGTATTCCTTTTCTTTCTTTTTGCTGCCATGTTTTTGGGGTTAGAAACCGCATTCTGCTCCCCATCTTCGCTGCACCCGCTAGCTCACTCTCCGTAAACGCTGAAGTATTGTCATGCACACAATACTCAGCTTTGAACTTGAAGAGGTCAGAGTTCGACTAAACTTATCTAAATGTAATGAACATATTTTAAATTCTTTTATTATTAAGATATTATCATTTTCAAATCTATATAAATGCAAGTGTGATAAAAAAAAATAGAATAGCAGCAAAATAAAATAAAATTTTAGAAGCAGCTCACTGGTGAGTTGTGCTATTTTTAGAACAGGAGAGGACTCATGTGGTCCTTGGGGGCGACCTGGTGCCCACAGGCACTGTGTTGGTGACCCCTGGTATACACTGTTTGGGAACGTGTATCAGAAGGATCAGACGGCGATCAGGCGGTCAACAAAAATTACGGCTACCTAACCTGCCTCTCTCCTCTCCCAGTGCATAGAATCAGCCCCTGTTGTAATCTACTACGGGGTCCATGTGACCCAAACCCCGCATAACATCGTGGCCTTTAACACTGTCAAATGCTTAGACTTGGCTCATGAATCTAAAATGATGAAGTACTGAGCCAACACCACATATCCTGTGACACTGTAGATGAAACATAGCCTTTATGTAAGGAGTAGCCATTGAGTATTAAAAAAATAACATGCCTAATTCTTAAATTCCTTTCTAACAAATGCTGGAGTAGATTCATATGCTTCTAAATCAGCTGCTATACACTGCAACACCTTTGAAATGGTTGCACTTTATGCAAACAGCTGCATTTCCCCATGTCAATGAACAAGGAAGGGTGTGGCAGCACAGGGTTAACAGCTTGTGTTGTTATTTGTGCCCTGAATTTATCCTTCCAGGAGATACTCCTGAAAAGAATTATGCCAATTCCTTCTAGCTCTGAAAATCATTATGTGACAGTGACCTATGTCTAACTACATCAACACATAACCCAAACCGAGCTTTTTTGCACGATTACGTAGCATGAACATGAGAGAACACAATGCCTGTTAGACTCAGGTCAGGGTAATACACTCCCCACATCGCAATAAATATTGAGCATCAGCTTCATCAAGCTAGAGGCAGTAAATATATGTGAGAGAAAACATGTACTTCCATTTACCTTCACAGTAAATATGTATACAATTACAACTGGAGTGCGATTTCCCTAAATTAAAAAAACAATTTACTGTTAAAACTGTTAGGAGGACTGTTTTAGTTCAAAATATATATTTAAAGATGAATCCTCATGCAAGTTTGCAAATTATGCTGCTGTGTGTGAATACAGATCACATTTGAATTTGATCACAGTGACAGTAACCAATCAGTGGTTATAAAATAACATATAAAACATAATCAGCAATCATGAAATTGCAATAAATCAAGCATCCTCTCAAGCAGCTTGCTGTTAAGTTTTGAAAGTCAACATATTTCAGACCTTTTCGTTCTCTTTCCTTTTTACAAAAAAAATGACAAGGGTGTACATTTTGGGATTTGGGGAAGACTGGGAACTCAATCAAGAGGGAAAGTGTACATTTTGGATCATTTTCATTATATCACATCAGGGAAATGCAGGCTCTATCACAGCGTGGGCACACAGAGCAGTTTAGATGGCTTGTATATTTTCATAATAATATAACGTCCACCTAAGTCCATATGTATGTTAACATGTTCCATGTTGGGCAATTTACAGAATGACATTTTTATGACAGACCAAAATATATTGACTGCAGTGGTGTATGCATGTGCATATGCAGTGGACCCCCTTACGATCAGCCATTTTCATAAGCCATTTTTGTCATATGAATTCTCATATCACATTAGTTACATGTTAATCCAGGTAGCACACAACAAGAGACTGTTTGTGTCACACACATTATCACTCACTGGAAATATTCCATTTAGTTGTAGGCGAGGGCTGGTGCCTGAGCACCCAGGAGGAAACGGAGTAATCTGCAAGCCCACTCACTTGCTGTGAATTGTCTGGTCAATGACCTGCTCCTTTCATTCAATCAATGCGTTTACATCACACTCAAGAAAACCGGATAACTTGGTTAGTCTGACTATGATCGGATTTTTAAGATGCATGTATACACCTTAGTCTGAATAAAATTGGACCGGATCGGATTTCTCATAGTCGGATTAAAACACCCAGATTATTCGACTGATAGTTGCATTACTCCTGCATGTATATGTTCTATCAGATTGGATTTGGATTTTGCGTTCTGCGCAGGCTCGAGATTATTTTCCTGGGGCCGTGAGCTGGAAGTAGAAGGACAGCGGCGGTGGCGTATTTCCTCTGAAATAACCGGAAGCAAGAGCGTCACTGTGCATTTAGTTTGTGTAATTATCATGTACACCATATACAAAATGTTCAAAGATGTACATCTACACAAATACTGTAATTTTTTGACAGCTCCATAATTTCTGCCACATCATGGAAGTTCTCTTGGAGTCCCAACAACCTGGATTACATCATGTACACCTTTCAAAGGAAGGAGAAGGGCCCCAAATCCACCTTAGTAAGTAATTGTTGGTTTAAAGTGTTACAGGGCTAGGTTGTATGGCTAGGTTTTATATTGGATTGGTATTATGTAAATACTAGCCAAGTAAAAAAAAATAAAAAAATTAAGATGTATTTTTAGGCTTCTGAAGGGCCCCGTCCACAGGGTCAGGACATAACTGTGCACTAATAAGGTAATGAGAGGTTGTCTAAATTTACGTTGACTAAAATATTATCACTGAAATATAGTTTTAAAAAGAAGTCGTGCTTTTAATTTGAAGCTTGAGATCGGAGGCTGTGCTGTACATCCTGTCTGACTCAGCGACGTTTTAAGGTTTCGGGAGTGTCGCAGTTAGACCCGACGGTTTCGTAATTCATCATCAGCATCGCTGAAGAAGGAAGTGCAGTCATGGCGCAGGGGCTCAGAGACAGATTTGAAAAGTTTCTCCATGAAAAGAATCTCTTAACAGATGTTCTGGCAAAAGTCGAGGCAAGAACTGGAGTAAGCAGGACGTACATCGCTCTCGGTGAGTTGAAAAATCGTGAGGGAGAAAACGGAAAGAGATCGACCGCATCACAGACGTAAAGATACAGGGAGGACGGAGGGCGCGCGCGACAGAGAGCGTTTACCTTTTCTCACATTTTTAAGAAATGATGTCATTTAATCGGCTGCCTTCATTTTTGTATTTGCTGTGGTGTCTTAGTGGTATTCTGCAATGGGCTCTGCAATACACTGTCACATGCTTAATATGTCCGTGGAAACAAAAGCGTAATAAACACGTGTTGTGATTTGTTCCAGCTGTCATCGGTATCATCGCAGTTTACTTGGTCATTGGTTACGGAGCCTCCCTACTGTGCAACCTCATCGGCTTTCTTTACCCTGCCTACATATCGTAAGTACACTACTCATAAAGCACTTGTGTTGGGTTCCGCCCTGTACCCCAACGCAACACACACGCGCGCGCGCCCGCACGCACTGGTCCTGGTTGGGACATTAAATTGACTTCCGTTCATATGTGCAGCATCGCCCAAACCCTCTCCTCAATCTATTTATACCTAACCCCAACGATCCTTAACCTAGCCTTAATTAGTACCTTACCCCACAACCTTAACCAGAACCTCAGAAATGCCGTTTTGTCACATTAGGGCTGGTCTTTGGAACCAGAGATGACTACTGGACATGACATGGAGGCAGGGTAAATGACATGGTCACTGTTCCCAATAGATGACAAATATGCTAAACACACACACACACACACACACACACACACACACACACACACACACACACACAGGCTCATACACAGAACCAAGCAATTGAACTGATAGAGATTCAAGGCTGATTTATTTTTGATGAAGTATTTAAGTGTTGTGCCGGATTTCCAGCATATAATTATTTTAGAATGAAAAAATAAACTCCACATAGGGTTTGTTTTGGACAAGGTTTGTTTAATCATCTTTAGCAAAGAAAAGGGTAGTTCCACTTACCAGTGGTATGAGGCCAAAAGCAAGGCAAAATTTGTTAAACCTAGCTAAGATACAGCATTACTTGTGAGAGGAGAACAAAAGCTCAGTTAGGAGAGCTCTAGACACTCAGACACTGCAGAGACGAGGATGCTTTTAAACAGCACAGGGATCTATGTCGATGGTAATGGGATAGTTTCCTCTGAAGGGTGAGACAGTAGTAGATTTATGTCAAACAGTGGCAGCTACAGTGGTGAGCAACTGCTACCTTAAGACAAGACTGAGGGGACATGCTACCTCAGAAATTGGCAATGAAAATTCATGGCATGTCATTGTCTGTTTTACAGTTTTGTAGAATGTCTGTAGAATTAAGCAGTTCAATCTTGTTCTATAGACTCATCAAAGTAGTCATAAATGTGAAAAAAAGACAATATTTGCAATAGCTTCCATGAGAAAGACAAATAAAAGCAAGAGAAAAGGAGAATAAGGAAGGGGATAAAACAAAATAGATTTAATTGAATATAAAATGACCATATTTGAACCAGATTACACTTTCAAGAGTGAGAGTAATGTCAATCTTGCATATTGAACCATTTCTGTTACATATTTTTCCTTTCTCTTTTCAGTATTAAGGCCATTGAAAGTGCTACCAAAGAGGATGATACTAAATGGCTGACCTACTGGGTGGTGTATGGAGTCTTCAGTGTGGCAGAGTTTTTTGCTGATATCTTCCTCTCCTGGTTCCCATTCTACTATATTGGAAAGGTAATCCTACTCAGATCTGTTATGCTTGTTTGTTTAGCAGATGTGCGAAAAACACTGATTCCTAAAATGAGAAAGAAACAGACTCAGTCTGAGTTTAATGTGCAGCTTTCAACTCTTGTCTCTAATACCTGAGGCCCAGCTTCTCACTTGAGAAAGTGTAGGAGTTCCTTTGATTATTCTTAGCAAAGAAGACTAATCAACATGGTAGGGTGGAGTACACTGTACTGATGATAACGAATATCAGAGTGCTGAATGTACAATATATATGATAACAGACCAGGAACTACACAGAGGCATTCTAGGCATTAGGGCTGTCACTTTTTATTTGAAATTCGAATATTCGGGTAAGGGAGGGGATAGTTCATATTTGAATGTAATGGCCTTTTCGAAATCAAAATGTACGGTCTGTTAGTGCAACAGACAGCTTGAAGTAATTCACCTTGTGATCCAGCAGAGGGCGCCCTTAATTTAGCTTGACCGATTGCACGCCCTATTAAATCCTGACCTGTCAATTCAGCTAGTAGTATTATGTTGTTTGCTGTAAAAATGGAGGACACTAAGCAGCAAAGCCGTCCTGCGCGGACAATCGTGACACCACAAAGCATTTGAGATGTAGTGTATGGAAGTATTTACTGTTCTACTCTGTAGATGGAAAAGTAACTAACAAAGCTGTTTGTCGACTTCGTACAAAGCAGCTGTCTTACTCGACAATGACAACAAATCTGCGGACTCACCTGCTAGCTTACAACCACGTAAGCTAACGTTAGCAGTGGAGTATACAACCTTTTCTGATGGACTACTACTGATGATGGCACATTCAGCTTCACCGGGGGGGGAAATTTATTTGAATTCATTTGAGCGAATTGCATGTCATTTCAAATTTGTTCGAACTTGATTTTTTTTAAAAAGTGACAGCCCCACTAGACATACTGTATACCTAGGGCCTTGCCACTCTGGGGTGCAGGGAGACAGTTAAATAATTCCTATAGGCTAGCTTTACTAGCGCTATGAGACTGTCTTTACATAAGCATCAACTGACTGCAACTGACCTGCAAAAGACCATCTGCTGCAGGCTCCAAACCAGGCGAGGTTTGGCATACTCAGTGGCAGTTCTCAGAGAAGAGCAGCAGTGGATCGCAACCTAGACTGATGAAAATGAGGTTCCCTAAGATGCTATCTCATAGTTTGTGCACATATTTTGAGGTTTCAAAAACTAAATGTTGCATCAGCTGTCCAGTTGGCAGGTGCAGGTGACAGATGTGGAGGTCCTGGGCAGGTATATTTATGGTTATGGATATGATTCTGCAGTTGTGAGGTCAGTTGGATGTACTGCCAAATTCTTGGCAACATTAGCATTGGCTTATCATAATAAAAGGAACATCAGTTATCAGACAACAGCTCTGGAGAACATTCCTGTGGTCAACATGCTAATAGCACACACCTGTAAAAATTGTGACATCTGTGGCAATCTACTGTTTGATAAAACTGCACATTTTAGAACGGTCTATTATTGTGTCCAGACCAAAGTACCACTGTACACTTATCAGGCTTTGCGCTCAAAATTTGTGTGTGCAGAATGTTTTAGATCAACTTGTGAAAAATTGGAGAGAAACAAATATGTGTTTTTATGTTTATATTTTTGTACTTTCATGAAAGTGTAGTTTCATGAGAGCTCTTGTCTTGTCTTCCGCAGTGTGCCTTCTTGGTGTGGTGCATGGCTCCAACTCCCTCTAATGGATCAGTCAAGATTTATAATTGCATCATTCGACCATTTTTTCTCAAGAATGAAGCCAAGATTGATGATGTGGTGAAGAACATCAAGGACAAGGCGTCTGAAGCTGCTGACAAATTCAAAGATGAGGGTGAGTAAACAGTCATTCCTAAGTTACCATGTGCCAACAAAATAACATTCTGCCATTTCTTTTGCACATATTCATATAGTAAACTCTACTGACTACCCCAGTAAAGAACTGACTGCATTTTTGTACCTTATGCAGCATTCAAGGTTTTTACATTTCGGCAGCACGATTGCCATCAGCACAAAACAGCCATGTCAAATCCAGCACTTGGTTAAAAACAGTACTTTGTTAACACTATTCTTATTGACTCATTAGTGTCAAAGAAACTCAACATTTTCTTCACAGATGTCTCACAAACAAAGTCTTTCAGTAGCTCAAAATGCTTTCTCTCACTTTTCTCATAGGCTTGTAATATGAAACACTGGTAGCATGTTGAGATTTAATGACAGTAGCAAAAAAATGAGTATCATTGTTTGTAGCTATCAGAGTTTTGTAAACAACACATCTGCTGTGTGTGTGTGTGCAACACAGGAAGATGATGTAATGTTCTGTAATGCACTTTATTATGAAATTTAAAAAAAAATATTAAAACATTTTTGTTCACAGCCAAGAAGGCCACAGCAAACATCATGTTTGAGGAGAAGAAGAGCTCCTAAGGAGGAGGTATCCTGTCCACAGTGTCATCTCTGGAGCCGACTCTGCTACTGAAGAAATGTTGCCTTGCTTTTTTTTTTTCCCCCCCTAAGAGATTGTCTTCACTATAATCTTCTCCAACATGTATTAGATGTTACACATGTGTCTCATGTATCAATTAAGTCATTGCAAAGGTCAGTTCACTTATTCAACTTTGTCTTCTGGAGGGCTGTCAAATAACTGTAACCTTACTCTGATATGCTTTATGAACCAAAATAAAAACAAAACTTGTTGACAGGGTATTCTGATTACAATTCTTTCAGCTTATTGTGTGCTTAGTGAACAAATGGGCCATTACTCGATGGAGAGTGTGTCAGTGTTGTGTCAAAGTCTATTCCCTTGTTCCATTTGCAAATACTTACAAATACCATTTCAGATTTTCAGAAGTAGAACTGACTGTAAAAAGCATTTGGAAGACCAGCCAGTGGTGGCACCCTTCAGCTTGAGCGACTGGACGTAGTCTAGAAAGGGTTGCCAAATTTTTCCAGCATTTTCCATCACAGCCACAGTGTTTTTTTTTTCTCCAGCTTCATAATGGATAAAACATCCTTTATCCGATGGGTATGGGATGGGGGAGACAGGCTCTTCTAGCTTATCAGGATGACACAACTTGCTTAAAGTGTGAGAAAAGCCATGTTTGATGAGATAGGGTGGCAGCAAGTTGGTAGCAAGCAGGAACCCAAACAGGCCTTTTAAGGGTGAGGGGAGGATTTTGGTAGATGTGATAGTTGACAGTGAGACAAATACAGACTTCCAAAACAGAGAAATGGCAGGGCAGGTCCAAAACATGTGACTGAAGTAAGCTGGTCCTAGGTTGCACTTATCACAATTTGGACCAGTGTTGGGATACATGCAAGCTAATTTGCTTTTTGACCAGTGGACTATGAATTACTTTGCATAGTAAACCCCATGCCAGGCACAAATAGATGATACATGGACCCATTTCAGAGTAGACTTCCAGACTTCTGGTTCTATCTCAATAGTAGTGTCTTCAGACCAAACAGTGTGTAATTTATCAAGGACAAGGATCGGTGTGTAAGGAAAATATTGTATACACTGCCTGACTAAAAAAAAGTCACCACCTGGCTTTAACTAACCAAATAGGTAAGAGCCTCCTATTGGATAATTATTGCATGAGTAATTATCTTTCAGCTTGTAACAAGTTATTTAACCCCAACTGATGCAATGAGTAGCTTCTCACTTCTTAAACAACCATGTCCTAAGGCACATCCCGTGTTTGTGGAAAAGATGTTAGTCTGTTTGAGAAAGAGCAAATCATTGGCATGCATCAAGTAGGGAAACAATCTAAGGAGATTGCAGAAACTATTAAAATTAGGTTAAGAACTGTCCAAAGCATAACTAAAAACGGGGAACCATCATCTTCGTGGAAGAAATGTGGTCTGAAAAAAATCCTCATTGATTGACTGAACAGGTGTGTAGCCTTAAGAAAACCACCAATCAGTGAGGCTAATCCAAAAAAAAAAGGCTTCAGTTTGCAAGGGAGCATAAAGATTGCACTCTGGAGCAGTGGAAGAAGGTCATGTGGTCTGATGAATTCAGATTTACCCTGTTCCAGACTGATTATGCATCAGGGTAAGAAGAGAGGCAGATGAAGCGATGCACCCATCATGCCTAGTATCTACTGTACAAGCCTGTGGGGGCAGTGCTATGATCTGGGATGGCTGCAGTTGGTCAGGTCTAGCTTCAGTAACATTATGTGCCCAAAAAATGAAATCAGCTAACTACCTGAATATACTGAGTGACCATGTTCTTCCACCAATGGATTTTTCTTCCCTGATAAATTGTGACACTGCAGAAGCTTATCGAAACAATGCCCCAGCGAATGCGTGCTGTAATCAAAGCTAAAGGTGGTCCAACAAATTATTAGTGTGTGACCTTTATTTTGGTGGGCAGTGTAGCTCTGAAATGATACCTTTGAAGTAAGGATTACTTAAAATGGTGTCATTCAAGGTAGAAGAAGTAACAGCAGGGAAGCCAGCAAAGCGACCACAAATAAAAAAAAAAAATAAAAAAAAATTGATTTGTAAGTATCTGAAAAAGTGGGTTCTCTGCAATTGGAATACACCAACTAACTGATCAAAAGGGGAGTAGTGAGTAAAAAGAGGGTTAGCATACACAGGGGATGAAAGAGGAATTATCTGGAGCCCAAAATGGCATTTCAATTGAGTCCAAATCTTGAGGCTGTTTTTTTATTATAATGTTGCTGGAGTGTGGTAATGTTGATTATGTCAGGGGGAGGCATGAAAGGGACAAAAGAGAGGAAGAGCCACATGAGGCATCCTCGGTATATATAGCCACGGTGGAGGTTAATTGTGAATGTGACACCAGTGCAAAATGGCAGCCCAGTAATAACATAAAAAGTTTGGTATTACTAGCCCACCCATGTCTTTGGGTTTCTGTAGACTGTTTTTCGAATCCTTGAAGGTTTTTTGAGACCAGCGATGGAGAGTTTCAGTCGGTCGAGCAAGCAGAAAGGAGAAATTACACTTAAAAAATCTGAAAAGTTCCTGGTTACACAGATGTCTAAATATTACAGTTACTCAGAGATGTCTTAAATGGTAAGTTCCAGTCGACAAGGGTTAGAGGGTAGGAAGATACAGTGGTCCCCCGAGTGCCAGACAGCATCTGAGACACTAAAATAAGCTTTGACACAAGCCCCTGTCTTTGCATATGTGGACTATCCACTACCCTTCATTGTTTACACCGATTCCAGTAACCATGTTTAAGGAGCAGTTTTGAAGTGCAGAGAGGAAAGCCTACACCCAGCTGAGCGGAATGACAAACAATGAACATTGGTAGAAGATAGTAAGTCTGCTACCATGGATAGATTGAAGGCCATCCTACGAGTTTACACAAATGATCAGCTTTGGTTTGTCTGGGATCTGTTCTATAGACATTTTTGTTTGCAAAGTTTGCAAAAATCACTAGTGGTATAAACTCATAGAGCAGATGTCACAATGCCCTCATCCATGCGTTATAGGGACTAACGTTTATACAGGGTACGTTGGCACTGTATCTTGTGAGGCCAGAGCATTCTGGACCTTTAGATATTTTTCCCACACCTGAGAAGGGGAGGCCATTACACTGCGATCCACTTGTTGTTCTTTCCAGTCAGACTCGGTAAAGATGGTTATAACAGCTGCAATACGAAGAACACAGAACACAGGCCTCGATGTCACCTATCGCCAGTGGGAAATCAGCTGTGTTTTTCTCAAAGCAGCTGTTCAATTGATGGCTCTCTCTGTGATACATGTGCCTCTTTCCATTAATTGTCTGGCATCATTTAATCCATATCAGGGTGGCAGCTTCAAGGTCTGTCTATTGCTAAGGGAAAGAAAACAAGGAGAGGGAAGACAACTCCTCACAAATTTCTTTCAAAAGAAAGATGAGCACAGTTCTCAGCTAACAGTTTAACAACAGTTAAAGCTGTCAGCAATTGTAAAGATAGAGGGCAGTCAGACAGACATGAATTTCGTTTCTCAGTTTGAGCAGCAGCAGGTTCCTCATCCTCATCTCATCCGTCATTAAGTGCTGACTGAAAGTTATTATTACAGGTAATCATTTCACATTGAGGTCGCGGACCTCGTGGTAAAAACAGTTCAACTTTGGAGTGATATTTAGCTCCTTTCCCAGTAAGCTAGCATGACATGTTTGGTGTCAGCTGATTCATTCATTCAAGATTTCTAAGATGTTTAAATTAGTCTTAAAAACTGAGCCCATGACGGCCTTCAGAAGACAGTAATACCATTTTCAGAGGGTTAAAGGAGAGTTATAAAATAATAATAGCCTATAATCCATATTTATTGCAGAATGATTTTCATGTATTAAAAACAGTTCTGAAATAAAAAGAGCATGTGTATGTGTATAATATAGTTGAAATTCAGCTATCACTACAATAGAGTGTTTGGTCAGTAGTTTGGGACTCTCAGCTTCCTGCTGTGCAGTAGGAACAGAGGAGAACATTCCTGCTGCATGCAGACTGTGTGACTCAATACAACTCTCAGTACAATCAGAGAAATGTTTATATGTTCTGGAAATCAGAAGATTCAATCACAACAACCATATAGACTCATATATGTATTTTCACACCCCAAATCCAAAGCCACCACCTGTGAGTCTTCAGCTGTGGAGATAAATTAGACCTGCATGCAGGACTACAAGGGAGACAGTGAGCAGTAACTAAGTAACTATCATGTTGTTCTTTACAAATATGGGAATGATGTCAAAAATATCATTAAAATGCAGAGTTTTATATAAAATGGCATCACAGGTTTTTGCCGTCTTATACAAGGGCCCAATTAGATTTCATTTCATGGGGCCCAACATCCCTGGTGGTGCCCTTGACTGCTCAGACACGGAATGTATCATAAGTCATTTTATCAGTTGGCTGGACTGTTCATCTGGATGTACTGCCTGTCTGTCTGTCTGTCTGTCTGTCTGTCTTTCTCTCTAGCCTCCTGCACTGTCGCATTCAACAGCAGGAGGGATCACTATTAAGCAAGGAAAAACAGCGTAATGCGCCAGCCAGTACCCCTGTATTTCCCCTCGGTTGCACTATTTGGCAGAACAAGCGAGGGGCGGGGAGAGCGTATGAGAGGTGTGAAGCGTGCAGCAATACGGCCGGAAGTAGAGCGATGGCAAAAGAATAGGGGCGTGTGTTTATTCTCCATCATCTCCTCTTCCCTTTATTCTCTGGGTTTGCTTTAAATGTGTTTTACCAACCTTATTTGCTTAATATCTATTTATGGTGGTGATTGTGCCTTTTTTTGTTTATTTGTTTTTCACTCAAAGAAACTGATAAAGTGATTGTTTAAAACAATGTTTCACATACGCTCAAAAACTATAATAAATAAGGAGTCACATTACATTATATGTGTATGAAAATAAAGCAGAGGGGACTTTAAAAAGTGGAAGAAATGGAAGAAAAAACGGGATTCAGTTGGGCTGAACAATTTTATAGTTCTTCACTGAACACAATTGAAGTTCTTTTGTTAATTTGTAGCCAAATTAAATTCCATTTAAAGGGAAAAAAGCAACTCATGTTCAAAGGAGATGAATGTGTGAGTCATTAAATCAATATTTGTGAAAGCAGAAATTACATAATAAGGCCTGCATGATTTTTTCTGTATTGATATTTATCACTACTGTGTCTGATATCTGATCCCTAGAGCAAAGACAGAAAGTCTTAATAGGGCTGCTTATATTTGCTATACATTCTACAAGATAATGTTGGATTGCGTGGCATCTCTTTTAGTCTAGCCTCTGCTGTGAGGTTGGTGATAAATAAACAGCTGCTAAATCAGACTTAAATTCTTAATTTCCATTTAAGTTTCTGCATCTTCTCAGTAGGCCTACCTGGGATACAACACTTGAATTAATCCAAAAAGGTTTTAAATGTGTAATAGTATATTGTACTAACCTAGGTTGAACACGTCCTTTGGTCCTCAGTAGACCAACTGGACACACAAATCGATGATCTGATTACCACGACCTCAGCTATCTCTTCTCATTTTCCATTTCATTTTATTATTATTTTTATAATGGTCACCTCATTTTTGGTCTCGTCTCAGTCATTTATTGTGAAAGGCTTAACCGGACATCCCGCCTTTCACCCTGTCTACCTTTACTTTCCGTGGTGAGATGGCCGTGGAGTCTATGCAGGTTCCTGTGAAGTCGAAACGGGCGCTGTGGACAGAAAGCAGGAGGCGAGAAAACCCGCTGCAGCCCCCTTTGACCTCCGTTTTTAAAAAATAATAACGGTAAGACAGAAACAAACGTGCACCTGTCTCTCAGCCCGCTCGTCAGCCCGCAGGTAAACAGCGACATACAAGCTGAGCGCTCGTTTTGTCAGTGGCGTTCTCCCGCCGACGGTTGGTCAGGCGGGGGAGGGGCGGGGGAGGCAGCTGCAGACAACCGGGGATCTTACCCAGTCTGCCGCCGCTGTCTCTCTGTCTGGGATATTTCTGCCTTTTCGGCAAAAATGCTGACGGGCAGTTTCTCCGTTGTTCGCTTGCCCGAGGCCTCTACGCGCCCCATTTTCAATTGATATAGCTTAAAATAATAGTAATATCCGAACAACATGGCTGACGCTGGTCCTGCAGAACCTGCTTGTTCGTTTCTCAGTGCAGATGACGACTGTATATACACACTTTAACCGGGCTATTTATCTAGATGGAGGCCAACAACCTCGTTCAAGCTAAAAAATGGGAAAAAAGACAACACAGGAGTCATTACTAAAAGTGTAATGTCAGAATGAAAGCAGTGGAAACCTTAACACGGGTCTAGTTTGGCACAGCTTTGCACACATCCATCTTTGCATTTCTCCTTCTAATGCAGTCCTTTCTAAAGTCAAAGCAGCACAGAGGAGGATTTTGTTGTAGTTGACGTTATAGAATGCTCCAGTCTGCTGAGAGCTGAGAGCTACGCCCCCTTTACCAAACTTGTCACCAAATCAAAGGTTAACTAGATTCTGATCCAGCAGGCAAAACTGAAAGCCACCTGCTGCCGCTCATCTCTCACTGAGCAAGAGTGGAGGATCAGAGCAGCGTGTCTTCGTCTGCCAGAACAGTGGTACCCAAAACTGTGTAACCTCGACACATCTGCACCACATCTGTCTTCCCACAATGTGAGGCGGATAATCTTCAAACCAAAGCTTTATTTTCTTCCAAGCACCAAAATCACATTCAAATCAGATCCAGACTAGTTTAATCTTCCACTTTGTTTGTTTGTTTTTTTCCCAAAAGTTTAATGCGGTGTTCAGACCAAGCCAGAAAGAAAAGATTTGCGTTGCATTAGCCACATTTCAGCAGACGGTACTTTACTCCCTGACCAATAAGGAATCAGTGCTAACCTTCAGTAATACTTGGCAAACTAGCGTACTCTTTTGTCGCTTTTCACAATTCAAAATTCGATGTAGCCCTGGTATTCACTGAGCAGAGGACCGAGATATTACATCACACAGCTAACTTTTCATAATTCTCTCAGTTCTTCTTTTAAATGTAGTTTGATTCTTTCATAAAGCAGAACTCTGATGTAGTGAATTCACATGTAAGGACCGTGAGACACCAGGCCAACGGTCAGCCATCGGCCATCAGCATCCGTTGCCCTAGTTTGTGCTGTATGTCTTGCATCTTGGTCACTAATTGGCCCTTGTTGCTGGATTTTCAACTAACTGAACATGTCGAATCGTCAGTGGAGCGGTAAGCAAAGGCAAGGAAACAATGAAAAGTCAGATTTTATTTTTAATTTTTTTTTTCCATCGGACATGTTCTCGATGAGCAGTTGCTGTATCAGCAAGAGTGATGTCAAATGCTAGGCGTGGTGCTTCATCGTATGTGTCTTTGTGAAGTGTTCAAGTTTAGGTTTAAGGACAGTATTTAAGACAGTATTTGCGTGGACGTGCCGACTGGTGGTGGTGTTAGATGTAAAGGTGGTATAGAGCTCAGCACTAACAAGCAATGGCTGAGTTGTAAACAGTTAATACTTACATGTTTTTATTTTTTAAATACAGTAAACTTGCAGAATCAGAGCTTGTCATATACTAGGGAAACTCCAGCTTTATTTTTCTTGTTCATTCACGCAGCTGTAGTATGAATGTCTTGACAGTTTGGTCAGTGCTGGGACCTGATGTAATCCAGATGTTTTGGGGGGGGGGAGAACAGAGCGAGATATTGACTGTTTGATCATTTCTGGGTTTGTTGTATTGCCCTTCTTACATATCACCATGGTTTGCTATATATGCTTTAAGCACTTTAACTCTGCAGAAGTCGCTTCCCTCTTTTGGAACAGACTCCTCCATTATGGGACTGGTAGCGATTTTACTTTTGCTTTCAGCTCTGCCTGTTGTTGTTGTGTGCAATGCCATTACATCATGACATCAACCAAACCGGCCTTGACTTATTTGGTGCCCTGGGCAAAATTTTTGCTGGTGCCCCTTGAATCTTTTCAATGACCATCACACAAGAATCTTGTTCATACACCCACACAAAAAAAAACACATTGCTATGTGTCGAAGAAAATAAAACGGTATTAAAGAAACAATGACATATGACAACATTTTAAAAATAAAAGTGAGGTATTTGATTAAAATGTAATAGCAAAGAAATCAGTGCAGATTTACAATTATACTTAATTATACTTAGCCTCAGAGCAGTATGCATTATGTAGACATCTGTTGTGAGACCACATGCTGTACTCTAATGATGGGAAGTCCACTGAGACATTCTTCCCTCATAGAAGATCTCGGGTAGGTTTAATGAGTTTTAGCCTAGCTGTGCTGACGTGGAGGGGACAGTAAAAGCTGATGCTGTATCTCTGGGCTTGACTGAGGTGAGGGGGAAAGGAGCACTTGCTGCTGCATTGCTGGAAGGTGCTGAGGAAGAGGTGCCCTCTGGTGGATGAGAATCTGCAGAGGTGTGAACAAAATATTAGAAAAGTGATTCTGAACAGAGGAGTGCTGTTTTTGCCCTCTGACCGATATGTTATTAGAAATGACACAAGTTTTATTAATGCTGAAGCATCAATATGTATGCAGCATGTTCCTGTTGCTGCTGCTGGAGGTGGAGCTAGCAAGAGTGGAAGAAAAGTACCTATAAAGTTTTTGTAACAAAGTCCCCAGTGCATCACATGACAGTGTGATTACAAGGCTCGGGCACGACAAAAACTGGCTTCAAGGCCTGAGGCGGTCTTTGTGAGGGCTTGATCTCGACGATGAGGCCAGCCGTCTTCTTTGCAGAGGAAGTTACGGTCAAGCCAACTGCGTTAGATAGTCCTCCTCCTCCTCTTCTTCATTGGTTTTTAAGGTGGGCTAACAACCACACCACTATCCACTTTATCGGAGTATATAACATCATGCTATTCAATGAAAGGTGCGCTGTCTCGAGCAAGTGAGAACATGATGCGCAGCTCTTAAAACTAAAAATCAGTATGTGGCGGCCAATGTTGATATTGTGGTGGACAACCACAAAAAAAAAATTGATTTGTGGGAAACACTGATCTGGACATGGGCTTTCATTGCTTCTAAGTAATGAAATCACCTACCTGGTCTCTCATTCTTCAGTTGGTTTATCTAGCTCCTTTGCTGAAGGTTCTGTCAGTTCAGCAAGTTTTGCTTCATTGGAGCGTCAGTATTCTTATATAAACATTTATACAACTCTGCAAAGGATTCTGTTACTTTATCTGGTTTTGTGTAAAAGGTGTGCTGTTATTTTATTCTCTGTACTGTGTTAGATGATTGTTGTTTTCGTAATATTTATGTTAATAACCTACTTGCCCTGTTGCCATATTCATAGTATTGTTGATTTATAATCCCTCAGTCTTATCCATTAGCTGACTGTTAAAGTCCGTGTAAAGCAGAAATAAATTAGTGTTATGAGTTTGTCACACCACAGACACGTGTCATTGACCCCTTAGCCACATTTGAAAGATTTTTAAAAATCGCATGTCGCGTGTATACAATTAGGTCTCAAAATCACTGAAAAAAAAGCACTTCTCTGCTGTGAAACACTGGGGGTGTGTCGGTTAGAGGCGCTGGAACCACGCCCACACACAGGGGCGGAGCCGTCTCCGTGTACTTACTTTCCATACTTCTTTTATACAGTTGCTTTTCTGATAGTTACTTTATTACCACAAGCTCCCCAGTGACTCCGTCTGCCGTCTCCCTCTGATGGAGAGGGTCGGTGGCGGGCACATATAATGCCGGTGGCCATGATGGTTGCACCCGCTGTCTGTGGGACGGGAGGATGCAAGCTGGGATGGAGAGGGTCGGTTCAGCCCCACTGACCAGCGTCAAGGGACTCTTCAGAAACCCAGACTTTACCCGGTAACAGTTGCTGTAACTATCGGGGGTAAAGTGGACACTGCAGAGACAGGTGTTGGTGGTGATTTTGAACTCTCCACAGTAGCTCCTCTTTACAAAATTGATCCACCGTTTCCTTATGTTGTAGTCCGTACGAAGTCAGTACTGCGCTTTTACTCTGCACACTGTGGCATCCAGGAAAGATGCACAAGGGACTTAGAGGAGACATGACTGGTTAGCTAGATGCAGGCTATCGTAAGAGATGCTATCTGATACTGGAGAGCGAGCAGAAAACCACCGATGCTGATGTGCACTTAACATATTTATACCACTTCTGCAGCAGGGCGGGGTTTATGCTAATGATGGTCGCGTTACGTAACACGGCCATGATTTCTGACCCGCCCATTAAATCCTGAACGCAGAAATATTGAAACACAGTTTGTGAGCCTAGCTCCACAATTAAATTATAAATGGTTGAATGGCTTTTTACATGTTTCAAAGAAATAGATTTATGATATATTTAATGTGTTTAGAAGAAAATGGCTGAATTTGCTTTACATGGACTTTAAGTTCTATACGCATCGCATTTAGGTTCTTTAGGATAATATTCAAAGAAAATTGTTTATAGTCTATTCAATTCTTGCTGTTTAGACTATACGGCCCCTAATATATGCTTTAGTGCAGTCCCACAAAGGGAGAGCTGATGTTTCAGGCAAGGTATTGGTTTCTAAATATTGCCTGAACTCTGCTGTGGTGAAGGAGATCATTTCATTATCATTAAGGATAGATGCAGTGAGTTTCCATTGCCTGGAGGTTGGTTTGTGACCTATATGACATTAACTCAAGCTTTCTATTAAATTAACCAATGCTACTATCTTTCCATCCTTCTCTTACTCATTTTTCATTCATGTGCAACAGCTACGTGGTCCGAGATAGTGATAAGTAGTATCTCAGTGTCCACTTTGCTGTACAGCTCATACTTGGGAGTGAAAAAGTTGTCAATCCTTGAATAGGATGCATACCTAACTTGAAAAAAAAGTAAAGTCCCTTTTTCTTGGGAACTGGCCTGACTGTATGGATAGATGTTTGAGGATTCTGCTCATTTTTAATATGGGGGATTTAGAGGCTGGTTGCCGGCCCATTAGCTGCGACATCACACAGTTAAAACCTCCTCCCGTCAGCGGCAGTCCAGTGTTATACTGTAATATCATGTTAAACAGTGTCCTAATGTAGCCTGGCTCATCTTTTTTTGAGACAGAAGGTGAACGGTTTGCTCATCACACTCAACTGAAAGTGTATTTTTCAAAATTATTTTGTTGGTCATTTCACTCAACATCAACAGGCCTACATGAATACAAGGTGGGAGTAACTGACATTAACTTAATATGTTTATTAAATTAACTAATGTTACTCTCCTCCACACTAAGGTAGAAACACTCGGCTCCAACAGTAACTACAATGTCATTCATTAAATTCCTTCCATCTCTTTCTAAGTTCTCCTACTCTTTCCCTCCTTTTTGTCCTCCATGGGCAGCAGAGGGCTTGGGTCTTTTTTGACCAGATTGCTGATTAGCTATTATTTATCTCATATTTCAGTTAGAGGTGATTCAGCGTGTTGCCTGTGCTGGGTAAGTCTAAGAGGGGGATGAGGTGCCAGTTTGATGCTGCAGATAACTTAATCAAGAGGACAGTAGTTATGTTGTTGTCGCCTTTTTTGCAAGTTTTTGAAATACTGGTATAAAAATAGTATCAGTAAAAAAGGTAAAGATTTAGTTTGTTTTCCAGCCCTGACATCAACAATTCAGATTATTGCCATTAAAGCATAATGAATTTGTTTTCAGAATAGTAATGTTAGTGTGATATGACATGGGACAATCATAACCAGCAGGAAGTAAGACTCTGAGTTTTGAAGAGACAAGCTATTACACAGTGTTTCAAACAGAGGGGGAATACAGCACCAGGCAGCATGAGTAAAATGATCTGTTTTTTGAGCACTAAAGAATGAAAAGCTATTCTAGAATTAACCCAAAATGAAATGTTGAGTCAGAAAATTAGCACATTATGCCCCACTTAATTGCCAGCTCTGATAAAACTGTCTGAACAAAAATAACTCATGAACACATGAGTTCCGTTTTTTTCTTTAATGCATATTGACACTGTAGTGACACAGTTTGGAAAATATTTTTTGCAGTATGGAATAATCCATCTGTAACTTTCTACACTAAAATTGGAGCATGGATATTCAAAAATACTAGAGCATGCTCTTCTGTATATATTGATGAATGGTCAACTGTCAGCCAATCGATTAAAGATTTTCCTATTAATATGTACTATATTACAAGTTGTTGCACCTTATTGCCATCTAGTTAGATTAATGTTAGACACGAACCACTCTCTCCTCTCTTCGGGTGTTGAATTATTTCTGTCAATTCACCCATCAGCCCAAAGTTGCTGTAGTTAGCCCGGAATGCTGTTTCAGCTGTTCATGAAACACTACACCTTTTCACACAGGGACTACACCTTATCACTGCAGCTCTGGTGTAAAGACACACCAGTGTGTAATTCTCACAGAAAGCCGGCGCTAAGGATCCTAAAGAGGTGTGACGGTGCACGTCATGATGATGTCGTCTGTGTGGTTTTTTCATTGTGTTTCCCCGGTGTCCTCCTGTCAATCTAAACATGTACCTGCTGACTGTTTATAATCATATGGATGTTGTTATAATGTGTAGTGATTGAGATCCTGACCCACAAAGCATCCTGTAAAGTGACAAAGTTGCGTTTTTCGCTCTAAATTACACAATTACATAATCACCATCAGTAAACAGAACCCTGTCTGATTCTGTCACTCACGGGGAAGGAGGCTGTTTTCTAGGGGAAAGTTCACTGAAGTCTCAGTTGGAAGGGCTGGCTGTCGCGGTGATTTTTTTTTCAAGATGCTAACTACAACAACACAACAGTGGAGGGAGACAGACATGGGAAGTTTCTTTTTTTTTGCCAGGGACCCCCTTTTTTTCTTGCAGCGATGTGACAAAGAGTCAGTAGGACAGACACTTTTCTTCCACATATTTCAGTTGCTAAAGACGCTACCAGTTAGCACGTTACTGCTGTTTGGTCCCGTGACATTGCTTTGTTGGACATTTCTCTTTATTTTGTTGAGTGAAGGACCTGTTTAGTCACGACACTGTGAACACCATCAGACTGACACGCCCCCCCCCACCCCATGCTGTCGGCCTGTTCATTCACACAGGTTAGGTTCACCGATGCTGTGCCTCTGATACTACTCGGATGGGTGGAATTGGTGCAGGATCCTCACACTCAAAGGGCAATGTGAATGTGGCTACCAGCTGCTCAGAGTGCTCTGTCCATCTAAAAATGTGGTGCTCTGACTATATGACAGCACAGTTTGTGGCTGATTGCTCTCTGCTACTTTGAGTGCATATTGACAGATGCATCCCAAATTAACTGTTGCATCTGTAAAATGTCCATTTTTCTTTCCATCACAATTTTACAAAGCTTAAGATGACCCCCTCAAATGTCTCGTTGTTTCTGAGCATCAGTCTAAAACCCATATAATTTATTGAAAATTCTTTCCCTTTCTCTCTTTGACTGTGCCATTTGTATTTAGTTGCATTAGTGTGATGTACTAACAGTCAGTAATGAAAGGAATATAGCAATATAGCAACCCGACCCGGCCCGCGTGTTTTTAAGCCCGAGCCCGACACACCAGCATGAACTGTCTGCCTGAGCCCGACCCGAACCTGCGCCTGCATTGTTTTCATTGTTTTCCACACTTGTTATCGTACGCAGCGGCATCAGGTCTGTGTCTGCCCCTTCCCATGAAGCAGCAGCCAGCCTTACTCCTCACCACACGTGAGCAGTCATGACTCACAACAAACAATGTATAATTTACAACCTGCAAGAAATGTGTTTTATGAAAAAGGAAGCCCGAGGCCTGACCCGACCCGACTCATTTGCGTATTCTTTTGGCCCGAACCTGCAGGTCCAGTTGGGTTCGTCAAGTCGGCCCAACCCGTCAAGAACTCTACTTTGGGTCTTGGGTTGTGCATTGGTGTCAAATTTGGCTGAACCAGTACCAGTCGGTCAGGTCAGGTCGCAAAACAACTTAGGTATGGGTGTGTCTGTTGATGTGTAAACAAAATAGTTGTTGTACAGTGTCCCCCCAAAAAACTTGTCTCGTTCTTATTTCCATTGTACTTGACAACTTTACATTTTTTTTCAGTATTCCTTCACAATGATGACTGTAGTTAGGAGACTTTTTCCTTGAAGGTCTTTGGCAGTGAAGAGGACAGTAAGCAGGGACAAATGTCTTCCATTACACCCTGCCTCCATGAATTATGCAGACCTTCCTCGTAGGCTCCAATAATCAATAATTAAAGTTTCATGTTCAAAACATGAAACCTTTTGGAGGCTGATGCACTGTGGGCTTAACTTCCACTACTCCCTTACAGTCCACATTCATTTTATTTTAGTTTGGTCCTTTTTCCACATGACATAATATAGTCTGGTCAGTTACCTGGTTTAGTCTGGTTTTAAAATACTCACATTTTATCTTCTGTGGAATGGCAGGGCCTTGGTCCAAAGTGCGGCGTGATAACTAAAACACGGAGAGTGTGCGTCCTGCCTATGAATAATCCACCCTGCAGTCAGAGTTCAGGGATGTCAACCAGCAGTTATAGAAACAAGATTCATCAGACACTTGACTGTCAGAGCAGAGCTGCAGACAGTCAGACAGGCAAAGAATGTCGCCCACTGCTGTTCGCAACCAGAAATACTATCAGGATGTGCTCCAAGTGTCACCCTCACGTCTGTGTACACTGTACAGCCCAGATTTTTTTTTTTTTTTTAGCAGTTATGGTTTCTGCAAAACACCAACACTCACATTTGCATGTGTCATATGCAGTGACATATGGCCGTGCACCATAGTGAACCTTCTACAAACGTGTCCTTCATATCATATTCACATTACATGTTTATTACCTGACTTTCATATCGGGAACATCTGATGGCAGTGCACAGGCAACACGGCCACATTTGTATGCATGACGCCACTCAGACTGTAAGCAAAGCATTGTCACAAGATAAGACTGAAAATAGAAACGAAAAGAAATATCAAGTCGCAACCGAAGACCTACGACTGAAAACATGTTTTAAATCACTCATACCATATGTCAATCATATGTGAAGCAAAACGGGGCACTGTGTTAGCGCCCTCTACTGACCTGCCACCACTGAAAGGAGGTTTATTTAACTACAAATCAAGAATTTTGACTTATTTTACTGTTAACAAGGCCAAGGTCTCATTTCAAGTTTTGTTGAAGTGGTAATGTTGTGTTTTTTTTCCTGTCACAGGTTTGATCCTGATTTGGCTTTAAAGATGAGCAGCCCTCGGTCTTGAATACCCACATCTCACCAACACTCCTGAGCACTGCAGACTAGGAGAATACAGCTAAACCTGCGTTATCTTACTGTCTTGAATTTGTCTGTGAAGTGTGCGACTGACAAGACAAGTAACATTTCAAGGTAATTAAGTAATGTCACATTGTGATCATTTAAATAGTTTGTTAAAAGACAGACATTGTGTTTAAGTCGTTGTAATGGTTGATAGGATCACTGCCATGAAGACTTTTACTAGCATCAAAATATCACCTATTGTTTTCTACTTTTAACATGGTGACATTCATTATATCAGCGTGTTCATGTTGGCAAAACAAGATAAGCTAATATTCAACATGTTAGTATGACATGCTAATGATTACGTAGATGCAGAAGGAAACAAAGTACTCAAACATTGGTGTGTTTTTTAAACCCTTGTGATTTAAAAAATGAAAATAAATTGATGTTTACCCTACCTTTATTACTTTGTTGGAATTTGAAGATGTGCTTCTTTTGGTATGTTAATGGAATATCCCGATGATTATTGATTGTTGACATGCTGCATACCAAAATTCAAAAAATCTGTCAGGGAGTGTTTTATACAGTCAGTGGGAGTATTGAACAAGAAGGAGCATGCTGGTTGTACAACTTCCAACTTCAAAGATAACAACTCAATTCAGCTCCTCCTCCCTTTTGAACGTTATCAGGTTCTTTATTTTGACTGAATATAAATCCAACACACTGCTAAAAAGGCACTTTGGCTTTTTGCTTTGACGACAAAGCAATCGTCCTGTCAGTCAGCTCCTGCTGACTCTCTCACAACGAAAAGTTTAATGTGACTCCTGTTGTGCTGCATCTAGGTGCCTCCGGCAGTTTGTAATGATGGCATATGTAGTGAGGGAAGGGGCGGTGGGTGAGTAGTGTTAATTGGCCTCTGACCACAGTCAACTGTGTTTTACATGTATTATGTTAATATGCTAACAAAAGGCATGACAAGTTCAATGTTAAATTGTATCAGTCAGTAACATCGGATTAAAGAATAAGGACAAAAACTGACCAGACCTTTGATGACAACTTTAAGCACTTTTACTAATGTGCGCAACAGACACAATTTGGCTGATACAAAACAAGTATTTAAATGTGGAATGCACACTTAGTTGTAGTAGTGCTAAAGGTATGTACAACAGTATTTAATCAGATGACTTTGGTGATGTCTTTGTATTAGTTAATGGTGTTGATAAGGAGATGTTAATGCAGTTTCCAGTATGCTGCTTCAGACAAATCCATATCATCATCAAGACATTGTAATAAATATCAAGCTGACTGATGGTGACCAGTTAACGGTGATTCATAGACGACATGATATAGAATGATAATCTGTGCCGGCCTTGGCACTCAGGGGCAGTTTGTCAGATACTCTTGATGCTTTGGTTTATTCCTGCTTACCAGTAGATACCAGTAAAGGTCATATATGAACTGAATCCAACCTAGTAGGATAGTGAATCCTGGACAGGTTTTTTTTTTTTTTTTTAATCATGTTGTTCTTCCTCGACAGGAATTCATGTGGTCTCTGTTTAAGCCCTGGACAGGTCTGTGTTGTAGCCTTGTGACTGGGCAGCTTGGCTGCCTCCCTGCCTCCAGATGAATGAAGAGCACTCCGGGACACAGAGACACAGCTGATGCAGGTCAGAGCTTCAGTCATACACCACAAACACAGCAATTAACATTTCACTTACAGACAGTAATAGTAGTACTTGTTTTCCAGTTGTTTTTCATGGGATTTGATCGTTTTCTTTGAAAATCAGCATACACTTTGTGTGTAGATAAAACCCATCACATTTAGCCAAATTCTGTATTCTGTTGTCAAAGAGGGATAACATCAGGGATGCTGATACAGACTAAGAGGTGGGTGTGGTTGGAAAACCCTGTGGATGAGTTCAATATCAAAAGTTTCAGGTTTGGCTGCCACATTATTAATGCCACCTATTGTGTTAAAGTGTCCACAAACATGAATCCAAGGCGAGATTTCATTACAGTCTCTGCTCGTTGTATTACTTCATGACAATAACTTAAAGGGGAATTCCGTTATTTTTAAACCTGGGCCCTATATTTACATATTTTTGGTGTGCAAATGAAAAAAGGTACAAAGAGTTTTGGATCAGCAACAATTGCATCAGGGCCTGCAGTGGCTGCAATGTATCTCTGTGGGATCCTCGTGGGAATCCCATAAGCAAGTGCTTGTAATAGCCACTGACAGAGTGAGGTTGTTATTCTAAGACTATCACAACATTATGAAACAGACTGCTGCAGAGATAGGTTTTTGCTAAAATATGAATATATATTTTGTTTGAAACAACCACAGTGTTGCTCTCACCAAATCCACTCCAAAAACTACCTTGCTTTGTCTTTCCAACAAAAACCAACTCTGTATTGGCTTAAATAAAACTTTCATTCACCCAAGTAGATGTAAAATTATAGTATTCTAGAACATGTGGTGGAATACACAAAACCACCAGCATTTTATTTGTAGAATGTTTGAGGAATGTGCTGTGACTTACTTTTCTCCACAGGGAATGCAGGTGTTTCTGCAAATATGATGAAGAAAAAGAATCCCCATAAGTGAGTGAAGATGCTTTGCAGCTCATTCTTGTTTTTATTGTAACAAAAATAATCTCCCCTCGAGGCGAATATTAGATCATCTTCAGGAATTCAACAGATGCTGCCCAAAGTATGAACAGTACAACACAATCTAAATCTGATAATGTTGACTGTTGTTTCACGCCTTCTGAAAGAAAACACAAAAGCAGTCTAGGTCCACCCACCAAAGTCCTGTCACAGCCACGACGCGACATTGTCGGCTGCAGGATCCAACATGTCTGGAAGGAGGGAGGAGGACATGTTGTGTGGAAAGGAACAGTGCTCGACCAGGTAAGCAGAGGGTCAAGGGAGGCATGAAGCCTATCAGTGGGCAGGCACAACAGTTATCAGACTGGTTGTGCATATATGTGTATTATGACATTTAGACAGTTCAAAATAAACATTTAGTGCTTATTCTTTCAGCATGTGCTACTACTCAGCTCTGCATGCTAACCGCTACACTGCTACCTGCTTCCAACAAAATTAAATTGTGTATCATTTTGAGACAAATGTCCTGATGTAAACAGCTGTCACAGGTTGTGTGGAAAGAAGGACCAGAATGAAAAAAAAAAACCTTTGTTTTAAATGTATGTGTGTCCACCAGGTGCCAGTGAACCCGTCTCTCTATCTGATAAAGTACGATGGTTTCGACTGTGTTTATGGTCTGGAGCTTCATAAAGATGAGAGGGTTCAAGGGCTGGAGGTGCTCCCTGACAGACTGGGTAAGACTGATCTGAGAACAGGACCACACCCCCTGAGCACAGTGGGGAAATACATACAAAAAATGACTTGGAATATTTATGTCTTTTTTTTTCTTGGCAAACAAAATGTAATAACATTTAGAATAAAATGTAAAAACAAACATGGTCACATGCAAGCATTTATAATAGAATATAACATGCTTACATTAATACTTGCAAATATGTAGCATATCCTTGTAACACATAAAATGTTTTGTACAGTTACACATTTGTATTGGCATTACAGTATAACATGCAAATGTTAGCAATATTTCATATAGTGGCATATAATATGTCAGACCATAACATAATATTTAGCTTGTTAGCGTAACCCACTCATGTTTAGTATGATAGAGTCTTGATTTTGGTTAAATATAACATGCTAACATTGAGTAATATTTATCCCCTTAAGTTTGACAGTCCACAGTGAAAAGGCAGAGAGAGGGGTGTGATAAACAAAGGTCCCCAGGCTTTGGAGTTTCACGTTGTTTGTATAATTGACATATATCTGCATGGAGAGTGACAGTGTTGTGATTTGAATCTTTATCCACGCAGCTAAATCTCGGCTTACAGACGTCAACCTAGCAGACACTATGATAGGTAAAGCAGTGGAGCACATGTTTGAGACGGAGGAGGGTCCAAAGGAGGAGTGGAGGGGGATGGTGCTGGCCCGGGCTCCTATCATGACCACCTGGTTCTACATAACCTATGAGAAAGACCCTGTCCTCTATATGTACCAGCTGCTGGACGACTACAAAGAGGGAGACCTCCGCATTATGCCCGACTCCAGTAAGTGAAGTCATTTTTTTTCTGTATAATTTTTTCAGAGCCTGATATTTTAAGAAGGAACACACCTGAACCAGCGGGTAACATTTTAACATTGTTAATTTATTTAGGTAATGTTATTATTAAAAAAAATAAAAAATTTTGTTTAAGTGTAAAAGTTACATTTTCCCCAAAAATAAATGTTAAATGTTGCTTATTTAATAGTTTACTTTCATTTTTCGGTTTTACTGTTTTGATATGTTTAACATTTACCCATACATTTTTATGTAAAGGAGATATTGTCTCTGTGAAACCAGGTAAGATGCGGGACATTAAGATACATTAATACAGTTTGTCCTAACGTCTCTTTGTCCCTCTATAGATGACAGTGTTCCAGCAGAGAGGGAACCTGGCGAGGTGGTGGACAGCCTTGTGGGCAAACAAGTCGAGTACGCCAAAGAGGATGGCGGCAAACGAACAGGAATGGTCATCCATCAGGTGGAGGCCAAGCCCTCCGTCTACTTCATCAAATTTGACGACGACTTTCTCATTTATGTCTACGACCTGGTCAAAACTTCATAAGACTTTGTGGACGTCCTGAGCCCCTCCAACATGTCGGGGGGGGGGAAATGCAGCACATGTTCAGACATCTGAAGCATTTGATCGAGCGCTTGTTCCTCTGATCATCAAAGAAAGGATTTAAGACTTTTTAAATAATTACGGATTAAAGTGAAACTCTCGCCAAAATGCAACCTAGGCTTTTTTTGCTAATGTATGAGTCAAACCTTCATGTAAAAGCATATTTACAACGAAAGAGGCACTTTTAAGATTGACCGTATTTTTGTTTTCAGGTCAAACTCATTTTCAATGGGAGTGCTTGTGGCAAATTAGTGATAGCATCAAAATCTCTATTTTTAAAACAGTAAGAAGGCTCGACACAACATGAAACTTTGCTTATAGTATCACCAGGGTCTCTACACATGAACACAAGCATTGAGAACATTGTTTGTGTACAGAGTTTACTAAAAAGAAGGTTTTTGTTGCTGGAAGACAGTAGCAGTCCACCTTAACTGTCCTCCATGTTAAATCGCATTCTGAGATCGATACTTCTCGGCCACCATGACGGCAGCTAGTGGAACAAGCTACTGCTAACGTGAGTTGTTGAAACACTTTATTTTTAGTAAACTCTGTGTACACAAACAATGTTTTCAATGCTGGTGTTCATGTGTAGAGACCCTGGTGATACTACCTGTAAAGTTTCATGTTGTGTCGAGCCTTCTTAGTGTTTTAAAAATAGAGATTTTGATGCATTTGTTAATTTGCCCCATGCACTTCCACTGAAAATGAGCTTGACCGGAAAACGTAAATCTCAAAAGTGCCTCTTTTGTCGTAATTATGCTTTTACACAAAAGTTTGACTTATGTACATTCACAAAATAAAGCCTAGGTTAAATTTTGGCGATAGTTTCACTTTAAGGAATAACGGAAAAAGGATGGAAACTCGTTGACAGTTGCCTTGTTTTTGTGTTCAGAAATGTTGAAGACAGGAAAAACCCATAGTTTGCTGTAATTCAAGACTAATCTATGTCCTTTTTAGGCTTTGGAAAATAGAAAAAAATGTCCATGGTTTTATTTCACTCTTCCACCCCTTAATATCCTTCAGAGATGGGAAAAGGTGCCCAAAATTGTATTCTTTCCTCTAGGAATCAGAAACTAATCCTTCAAATTCATGGTTAGTATCTTAATTTCATCCAGTTAGCTGGCTGCGGAGGACACTGTTGGTCAGGGTCATATGTGACACAGCTGATTTGGCATAACCTCATTGTGTATAGTGAACAACTTCACTGAAACGTTCAGTAGTAGCAAACTCTTTCCAGCTTGCTGTGCTCATCCAGGCAGAATCGAAACATTACAAACCTGAACGAAAATTTGTTACAGTATTTTGTCATGTTTCCTGCATTAGTTCATGTATCTAGCCACAAAAAAAAGACAAAAAATTGCAGACTCGTAAAGTGAATGTTCACATTTTCTTAACTTGTTATTTACTCCTCTCTTTTTTGTTGAAGTGGGCTCCAGTTTAAAGTAACAACAGTGTTCCCTCATAGTTAAACTTAGGGCTGAAGCCTTAGAAACCTAAGGGGAAAGAAAAATACCAAAAAAAACAGTTCATGAAAAATAAACATTCATTTATAGCCCCTTTGGTTTGGAGGAAGGTAACTTACATGGGATTTCAGTCCTGATTGTTGGAAAGAACAAGACAGACTCCTTCATTATAAGGTATACTACTCACACAGGCTCTGTTTCATAAACATCACCCCAGTATTCTTGAATTGGGTCAACATATGTTCATCTAAAGATGCCTCCAGTTAAAAACTCTGATTTAAAAAGAAAAAGTGATGTTTTTTGTGTTTTGTTTTTTTTGTGTTTTTTTGCTTTTTGCTTTTATCATTCCCAAAACCCCTTCCTGTTGTGACGTTGTTCGATGTTAAAGAAGGTCGGGCAGTTTTTCCTCCTTTTGCCTTTGGATTTGCTCTTTTGCTGTCACCGATGAAGAGTAAGAAGATGGAGAACTAAACTGAAACTTGGCCAAAGCCATTTCTGTCTTTGGCAGTTTCTTTGTTAAATACCTGTTACAGATGGACAAACACCCAGGTTGTGGATTTCTGGGGTTCTTCTTCCCCTGTTTGAACTTTGAACACAGTGATGTATTCTGAATATCACACATTGTTGATTTAAGAAGCGGACAGTATGGCTAAAGGCACCTTATATCCCGGGTGAGGAGTTATGTAGAATTTTACCTGGACAGTTCATGAGTATTTCGGACTTTGTTTCTCATCAGAATCTACAGGGAAAGCAAATCTACTGTAGTTATACAGTGAAGTTCTCACCGGTCGTCATACTTTTAAGCATTGGAAGCTTAATTCCAGTTCACTTGTACAACAAAAGTATCCTGGTTTGTATTTCCATGCAAACAAAGTGATGACAAACTACTTGTGGAGTAGTTCCAATGGCCGACTGAAAAAACAAAAGTCTCTGTCCAAAACCCGTGAGAGGATTTTGTGTGCTGGACGGCATGTATGCAGTAAGAGAGGACACAGTTGTCTTTACTGAAGAAAGGGACAAGATGAAGATTTACATTTCCTTTTTCACAAATGTACATTTTATTTTATTTGGATTTACTGGAGACAGAAGGTTTTCCATACGGCTCTTCTGTACCGACTTGAAGTTATAGTTTAACATATTTGAGCACAACTGAATATACTATAAGGTTAGAATCAAACTGTTTCTGCGGGCCAGTCGCCGATCTCCAGAATAAGTTGCCACTTGCAGCCTTTGACAGCCAGCTACATTTTTATAATAGAACATTATGTCAGTATATATCAAGTTTTTTGAAGCTGGGGAAATTATGGGTCAGACCTTGGCGCACTTAATGCAACCTCCACTACCAGTGAATATTTGCTTTACTGTCCTCTTAAAACCAGATCACATAATATAATGCAAACTGAGAGAAGAAACAGCCCCAGCTGAATCAATGCACAGAACAGAGAAATGTATGTTAAATCTTCTGTCTGCATATTTCCTGTGATGTAGTTAGTTGCAGAGGCCGATGAAAGCTCTTATTATAACCATGCTAAAAAAACACACACACACACACAAAAAAACAAGACAGACCCTCACAGAGATCTGTCTGTTTCTGTATATGTTCTGTTTTTCATTGAAGAGAAGTATGATTGTGACCATCTCAAGAGTTACCAATTTAATTAGTTAACGAGATCATCCATCGTCACTAAGACTTGATTTGAAGCAAGGTTATATCCAGTTCTGTCAGTGCATTTAACTGTTCAAACAATAATAGAGTATTGTTGTTAATGTTGGAATGACATTGGCCTTCTATCATCCTTCTGCCTTGTATTGTTTGTTTTTGTATGTTTTAAAATGTATGTTAATAATTTTTATTGTTACTGGAAAACCTGACGTGTGTTTTGTTCACCTTGATTTACGTTCAGGTAACTGACACTTGGCACTGTGCAGTTGTTGTGAGCAGGTAGGAGGGGAGGAGCAAAGACATACAGAGCACTGCAGTGTGTCTGTAGGGCAGGGCTGACCAAAGTAGAGCCTGCTGGCCAATTTGGCTCTCCATGAAGTTTGATTTGGCACAATATATGTTTCTAGCAAATAGTAATTAATGAAAATGATCAATAATAATAATAATAATAATAATAATAATAATGATAGATCTATAAATAGGCATATGTAGAATTCTTAATCATTCAAAAATTTTATTTTTATAATCTGAGGCAGGCAGAGTGACTTTACAGAAAAAACAAAAGAGTGTGTTGAATGCCTCCTCCAAATAGAATATTGTCAATCTTTGTTATCTCAGGCAAAAAAAAGAAGTTGTGACTTGGACACAAGCTGTACAGAATGTAAGAATGAATTATTATAATAATGAAACACTATATTCATATAGCACTTTGACCAAACAAAGCAGAAGGAAGTAGAATAAAACATATTGGTGTAAATAGCTAATGACAAATGAAATAGAAGTGGCATTTATAGCTAAATAACTGAAGAACAGAAATAATGATAAAACATGAAGAGCATAAGCAAAATAAACAAATGGACTGAATAAGATTGATAAAATAAGTTAACAAAAATGAATATAAACTCAAAGCGGAAAGTAAAAGAAAGACATCATAAGTCTATAAACTGAAGTCAAGTCTATAAACATGGGTTTTAAGAAGCGATTTAAAGGAAGTTACTGATCCTGTGACCCTTCTCTCCTCTGGCAGGGCGTTCCAAAGCCAACAAGCCCTGATGGTGAAGGCACAATCACCTTTAGTCTGTAGCTTCAACAGTTAGTGGAACAGTTAGAAGGTCCCTACCTGAGGATCTAAGGCACCTAGACACCATATCTAATAGAAACCATATCATGTGATTAAGATAAAGAAAAAGGAAACGTCCGTAAATCCTCTCAGTGGCAATGATGGCGCTATCGCAGTTAATCTGCCGTTACTACCTTCTCGGTTTGAGACACTGGGAAATACTGATGTTTCTTAAAAATGAGGATGGTATTAATATTAGTGTGTCAACACTGCGCAGGCATCTCAAGTTGCTGTTCAGGCGGAAAGCCCAGTCTGACGTGCCGGATGTCGCTCTTTCTGCAGGAGGAGTTGAACCAACACGGGATGCTTCATGGATACAAATTCATGCATTTGAAATGCATCCAGTCTGGTTTGGTAGGGCTCATTTACGGTGGAATTTTTACATATTACAGACATGGCAGATTGGCACAGGATTACGATCACAGATGACCTCCGCACCTCATTAAAAATATAGGCCTTTTGTCAGTCAGAAAAAGTTGCATTCCATCAATACACAAATTGTCTTCGAGGCATGTTACAATATACTGGACATTGTTGCAAAATGGCCTGGATCAACACATGATTCCTGAATTTTAATGGAGAGTGGTTGGACGCAGCTTTGTGAGCAAATGCCACTTTTATTGGCAATTCACGTTTTTCATCGCAGTCTTTTAATTTGTCATTTTTGTCTGAAGCATTTTTGTTTGAGGGGGGACACTTAGTTCTCCTCATAAATACATTTCTTCATCCAATATCTTTTTGTCATGGTATGACATGGTGTCATTGTAGGCAACTTCCTTATTTTCACTTCATGCATTGCGCAGCCTTAATGACTTTTCAATGAGCTGCCCTGTCACTCAACAGCCAATCACCATTGTCACCGCTCGTAGGTCTCAGCGGCTTTGGGAATTACTTTTAAGAAACGAGTCCTACATAAAAACTTTTAGTCTGATTTAGGAGCACTCCTAACATTAAGATAAAAGTCTTTGTGAATACGGGCCCTGATTGATACCAGAGTGAAGGGAGTTGCAGTGATCTAGTCTGGAAAAGATGAATGCATGAATGACTTTTTTCACGTCTAGTTGAGAGCATGAGTTTAATTCTTGAAATGGATCTTAGTTGGCAGAAACAGGACTGGACCAGTTTCTTGACCTGAGGGATGAATGTGAGCTCTGAATCAAATTGAACACCAAGATTTGGTGCAGTGAGTTTTATGCTGACAGACAGGACCAAGGACTCGCTGAAAGTCACTGATATGGTTCGGGGAGGCTGAACAGTGTGACTGTTTTTGAGTTATTAAGTTGTAGGAAATTTAGAATCAGCAGCTCTAGAAAGACAGTCTAAGTCACCAGGCCTCAGTGGAAGGTACATTTGTGTGTCATCTGCAGGGCCTTGGAAATAAACTTTATGGTATCTGAAAATCTGGCCGAGTGGGAGCATATAAATAAAATAAAATCAAACCTAAAATACAACCTTGCAGTACACCACAGGTAATGGGTGTTGTAGTTGAAGGGAAATTACCTGTGGTGACCAAGAAGGTTCTGTCTAAAAGGTAAGAATAAAACCAACTAAACGCAGTTCCCCTGATGCCAACCCAGGTAGCTGGTTTCACGTGTAATATGAGTTTAGTTAAAAAGGGCAGTGAAACTGGTTCAAAGCATCTAAAAACATCACATAACTTAAAACTTAACCTATGTAGGAAGTGGTGTGTTTCAGGGTACTAACAAGTCACAGTGAAAGGTGCATTTTGTCAGATCCGGACATAATTTTATTCTAAAACATTCAAAAAATTAACTAACCTGATCAACTGAGCGTGAAGAAGTAACACCCTGGCGTTCTATCCGAGACTCCTGTCATATTGCAAAGATATCCACTGCTGAACAGCCAAGGACAAGCAGCAGTGGAAGCAAGCAACAAAGAAGCTGAACAGGAGCACATTTTTCCAGGGCTTTCCAATGCTGCAGACAGCTGTGGGTGAGTTATAAGCTAAACTCACAAGGTTTCTTTTAACCGGTAAGTAACATGGAGGGGACATCATAAGATGGTATTCTTATTTTGGCCAGCTGACAACAGTTCAGTAGTTTGATTGAGTTTTGCATATTCTTGCCCTGCTCTCAGTTATTAGCTGCCTTCATTTCTTGCAGATAAATGCAACTTGTGATTATATGGATACAGTTGTAGACAACTTAAAAAGAAATATCATTCAATTCATATCGTAACCACTAGGAATTCAGCTCCTCTGGTCACCCAGCGACCTGACTCAGGATCAGCTCCTGGAGGTGAGCACCACTTCATGTTCAACTACTCAGCAGGATGTTAGGACACAGATGTGTGTTAAACATTACCTGTTGGCTGTAAAAGCTACTACAAGTTAAAATATCCACTGAATAAACTTCTACTTTGTTTGATATGTGAAATTAAACCAAAGTGAGGAGCCATAGTGAGACTGTTTTTAGATTTCATTTTCAGCCGATTTCAATTCAATAAAATAGCCTAAAATAAAACAAAACATTGAACAATGTTCAACCACTTCCTTAAAGGCTGATATAAAAGAAATTTATGTTAAATTCAAAATGAAAAGAAGGCCGTATCTAAAACTCTGTCAGTGATTTTTATTACGGCCGCAGCAGTGGTACTTTTTTTTCCGCAGAAAATGTCTGCTTCCTGTTTTCTCCCCTGTTGCCATGGTAAATCACAGTATCAGCACTCCATTGATGATGGCTTTTTACTAACTGTCAGGCACAAGCTCAACTCAGATAACATACTAACATACTCCTAACTCAGATCAGCTGTTCTGGACCTGAAAACTCATAGTTTCTCTTCACAGGGTAGGTCAGCTGAGAGTTCAGGGTTAAACTCATACCCCCCCTGGTGTCACAGCACCATTCAAACCAACACAACACAGAAGCATACTGGACACACACACACACACATACATATATATATATATATATATATATATATATATATATAGCTTAGGCTACAAGCAAAAAGAAATAGTTGCTACTGTAGGGGATATCTGTAGATTCAGATGAGGAAAATACTGTGACAAATAGCTAAAAAAAAAAATGTGTTTCCATATCCTGGTAGTACAGCAGTACAGCTACGTTCTGCTCAAACATCTCATGCACAAGTTGAAATTTAAAGGAAGAAGAGCTCATTTCATGTCAAGACTGTGGGACATGAGAGTGCAAACGGACAGCCTGTGCTGTCATGGACACACCAGAGTGGAGTCAGACTGAAGAAAACAAGATGTCACAGGTTGATATAACAGAAATAAAGCAAAGGGAGGCTAGCGGTGCTAAAGAAACAGAGACATGTGAGACTAATATAGAGAAACTAGATAAATCTGCACTGAAACAGAAACTTAGAGGCAGCAAAACAATTGAGAGTCAGAGTGTGAATCTGTTTATTCTGAAAACAGTGTCATCTTTGGTCACTGAAAAAAACAGAAATACTCAAAGACAGTGATGATACAGACACACAAGAAGTCACAGAGAGCTCGAAGGTCATTTAAAAGGCAGATAAACTATCAATCAGTGGCAATCATTAGAAACTATTGAGAGACCTGTTACTAAACTTTGTTTGGTTCACGAGGTGTAACTTAAAATATTAAGTAGCATTTCCATGTTAAGTATGGATGCACATTCGGCTACTTGAGTGTTTTCTGTTAAATTGTATGTCATACAATCAGGGCCTGGTGTGTTGCAGCCATAATATTGTTGCTGTAATGTGAATTATGTAATCAGGTGTCACTATTGTAATTAGCACCAAATATTATAAGTAGGAACGTGGGCAGGTTTTTCTCTTCACTCATTTGTCAGACTTTGAAACAATGACTTCCATGTTTTTCCTTTCTTTACCTACCATCTCTCTGTTTCATGTTATTTCTCTGTTGATGTGTGTATTAGGTATTTAATTCAGGTGCATACTTCCCTCCAGAGTGGGTTGATTGTCAGACACCACCACTGTACTGGCAGCTGGGTGTGGTTTTCCATTGATTGTTGGGTGGGTGTTTGTAATGGCCGACATTATGGAGCTTCTGTTGTAGCCAATGAATATACGAGTGACAAATAGTATTGGTAAAAGTTGGCACAACTGCATGTCCAAACCAGAGGCCTGACAGGCCTGTCATGCCTCATGCTGGTTGCTGGACTGTGATTGTAGAATTGCTGTTTTGAGGTTGTGTTGTGCAAACATTTGACTGGCTGACACAAATGTATTAGAAAATGCATTTTTAAATTTATAAAAAAAGAAAAAAAAAGAAAAAAGAAAACCTATTTGGTTATGTTCATATCAAAGACTTAATGACTGCATAGTCACAGTATGAGTTTAATGCCGCCTCAATACCAAAATGACAACAAAAAGACCAGTGAAAAGTGAATCAATAAATAAAATGAAGTACAACAAAGTAGTATTAAGTATTCACCTAAACTTCTGAAGACACAGTGGAAAATGGAAGTGGAAACCATGATAAACTCACTGTGTGAAAGACATCTGCCATTGCACAATTTACAGATAATTGCAGCAGTGACTTTGGCTTCCATTTACACAATAACCACAAACATTTGAATGATGTGCTTGTCTCTTTTTGCTTCTGCTTTTTTTCTGATAGAAAGTCTTCAACATATCAAATCATCTGGTCAACAAAGGAACTCACTGTTTATTGTATTCCCCAGGTAGATGAGATGATGGATATCAGTTTCATCTCTTCCATCTTTTAGCAAGGAAGCTCAACATGTAAATCAGATAGCTTTGGACTTGTTGGAAGGTGTTTATTCCTACTTACGATGGCGCTGAGCTTACAGCTTACAGGCTTAACATGTCCTGCATCTGAGTCAGTGGAAGAAAGTGGGGATTGAACTCAATGTCACTGCGCTTAAAAATACTCACTGGCCTTGGTTTATTCATCATAAAAGCAATACATTCTAATGCACTTTTAGCTGACGCTCTGAAGCAGCACAGAGTGTGCAGGTGGGGGTCTGTAGCCTCACCCAAGGACACTTTGACAGTACTGTTGGCTGTTGTCGGGGTCAAATCCAACAAAAAAAAAAAAATCATAATTCACAAAAACTCAGGTACCAAAACTCTTTCATCCATCCGTTTTTACCAGCAGGACAGAATAAAATTACAGAGAAAAAAAATTATCATTCCTTAAAGTAAACTGATTGGAGAAAAAAAAATGTAAAAAAAACTGCTCAAAAATCTGCAGCCCCAGCTCTGAGTTTATTCCATTTATTTGTCCCCTTTATGGGCCTTAATCGCTATGAAAATATCTCTCACTTTATAAACAGGCATAGTTAATCTTTCTGTACAGGCATTTTTCCACACAGCATGGCGTGTGTTGTCCGTATATGTTGGCACTGAGGCAGGTGTGTATGTTGCAGATGCAGCTTGTGGGGGTCAGTCATCGATGAACGTCAGCCGGCCCGGTCCCTCGTTCCTCATCCAGCGGCGGTACCTCTTCATCCTCGGGTCAGTCGCCATTTTTACCTTCATTTCCTCCTCCTGCTCCTTTCTGTACACCTGAGAGACACACACAAGGATCATTCATGCAAATCTACACACCCGATCGAGGTTTTTCCACGGCATTTTGAGGGACGGAGCAAATAAGAACATAAAAAACACCACACACATGCTCTTCTACATCAGCTGGCTGGCTGGTACCTCCATCACTGAGAGCAAACAAGGCTCGCTCAGACAATCTCAGTGGTGAAACTAACTCCCGACCAGTGTCAGGACAGCAGAATCACTCTCCATCTTCCGCAAAAGACTCAAGACTAATTTGTTCAGACTTAACTTCAACTCCACAACTCCCTCCCAAAATGGTAGCAGAGACATGCAGTACATAGAAGAGACGCCAGTCCAGAGTGAAGAGGTGACAGGCAATAAAGAAATCGGTCCAATGTACAGGTAAAGCCACGAAAGGAGAGAAGATGGAAGAGAGAACATTTAAAGTGACAAACCTCGTAGTTTTCTTTGATCCAGAGCTGTCTCTCCAAAAAGGACTGCCTAGTGTTTTCATCCAGACTGTCAAACTGAGACTGAGACATCTTCATGTATCTCCTGAGGATTCAAGAACAGAGCTGCTGTGAGCTAACCTGGCACTGAGAGGATGCTGATAAGAAATACATAAAAGCTGTCACGATTCATCCCATTCATCCATGGAGTGCAATCCATAACTGTGTCTGTGTTCAGCTTTCAACAAGAACTAACCTGATGATGTAGAGCTTCTCCTCGTCTCCGTACTGCTCTCTACAGATGGTGAAGCGGTACACCCAGGAGATGTACCAGGCCACGTAGTTGGTCAGATAGTAGGGGAAGAGCACGATCTGACACAGCAGGATGTCTGACAGGTTGGGCTTCTGATAACCTCCCTTGATGTCGATCTTGTTTTTGATGATGTCACGGATGACCTCCTCCTCCTGCTCTCGAATCTCCTCTTTGGAGCGACGATTCTTCCCCTTCTCTTTGGTGCGATTGAGGAGGCCCTGCTGCTTGGCGATCTCTGTGGCCTGGATTCGGTACTTGGGCACCGTCACCAGGTAGTTGATAGCCTCGTTGTAGCTGCTGTGCCAGCTGTAGTACTGGATAAGAAACAGGTGTATGTGTACAAACATGTAAATGAAATGTATTTAAAATTGATTGGATTTACATGTTGATGGGCTTTTATCTGGCTGCGTTTCCTGTTTCTCGGCCCTAATGATGGTATGATATGATTTAGTGGCATCTAGAAGTGAAGTTGCAGATTGAGATGGTGGCTCCTACAAACACAAAAAGTAAAAAAGAAAAAAAAAGAAAGAAAAAAAAGCCAGTTTCCTGGTTCTCTTGAGTCAGTGTTTAGTTTGTCCATTATGGGATACAGTAGAAACATGGCAGTGCAACATGAGAGACTGTTGCTGTGTCTCAATTCAGGGTATGCATCCTTTGAAGGACTCGGCCTTTGAGGTCTCCGAAGGCGAGTCCTTCAGAGAGACCTTGTTAACCACATCAGCCGTTGTTAAATGGGACGGTCTAGCCTTTAGAGCATTTCCTGGATACGTCACCAGATGTTTTACCCTTACATCACGATTTCAGCCGCCCAGGCCTGTGAAAGTGACGATCTACGCCACGCGATGTCGCCATTTTCTTTCTTATTTTGGGCAAAGAATCTTGGAATATGTGAGGCCGTAAAGGATAGTAGCAGTGCATCCTCCAAAAAGAGGGAAAAGAAGGAGCATTTGCAGGTATTTTACTACAAATGTTGCAGTCATAAATATATATATAAAAAAAACCTATACAGGATCATCGAATCACTCATTTATGGGCCAAAAGTCAGTTGTCGGAGTTTCTGACTTAAAACAGTTCCCACACATTTCATCTGTGTTACTAAAAGACTGGTTGGAAATATGGAGAGCGATATTTTTAGAATCTGTATCCAGTCGTACCTGGAAGATGGAGATGGCACAGATGGTGACCAGGATAACAACCCTGACGTCCACTTTGGGGGTGAGCTGTCGGCGGTAGTAGGCGTAATAGTGCTGATAGTACTCCTCGGGATGGTCCAGCATGTAGTCATAGTCCCGCCGAGTGTCCTCATCCTGCGCAGAGACACTGACATTATTTCTACTTGAAGGTTTATGTTATGTAGAACTGCAGAGGAGCTCAACCAAACCTGGATTCAACATGAAAACCCAAAACCAAAATATTTTTCATATACTAGTATGTTGCTAACAAACCACGAGTTTCTGTATTTCAGGCCTTAGTGTTTCAGTAGTTTTACTGAGTCATCCCCGCAGGCTATTTGCATATCTTTCAGTTACTCGTGTGCTCTTTTGTCTGTTTTTGGTGCAAATATTTAAACTAACTTCTTGTAAAGTCACATGTCTATGTGGTACTCTCTCACTGGACACAGAAACTAAACCAAACTGCCATTCTGTTAAGATACTGATGAATATAAAGGTTATTCGGGGAACTTCTGCCTCAGAGTGTCACTGTATTTTCCTCTAGACTCGTTGGCCTCACTTTATCTCAGAGGAACTCGTAAACGTCATGTTTCATGTTTGTTGTGCAAGACAAGGAGTTTATTGTGGAGCCGTTAATGCCACAATTAAAAAATAGAAACCAAACCAGCCTAATTCTAGCCACCAAAAAAAGGGATTAACTTGTAGTTGCAATTGTACTAATGTTCGCTCTGTGTGAATGACCAACAGCAGAGAATTGGCGAACTGTTGCTGTGGCAACCATGTGGCTTCATTGGGTGAACAGGGCTACTGTGTCCACTGGGGAAATTCTTCACTTGCCACTTTTATAAATTATGGAATTTTTAAAGAGTGAAAAGGAATCCGAGTCATTTATTTTCTGATGTTCAAGACTGTGAGAGTACTATCTTCTGAGTGTTTTTGTTTGTTTTAAACTTATCTGAGCCTCTGTAAAAGCAGTTTTGCAATTTTGTAGATACCGTGAAGATTCTGTTTAGATTATGCAGTCTGCTGGTAAAGGAAACAGAGACCTGACCTGTTCAAAACATTGATCACAATAAAGCTTAAAGGACTAACAGAGATTTTAAATATATATATATATGTATCTATGGCAACACAGCAAAGCAAGTAAACCGCCACTGTGAAAGAAAATTATAACAATGAATGAACGAATATTATCAAGAAACCATCAAGATTTAAGAAGAGAGAGACTTAATAAAAGGTATAGCCGCTTGTAAGAAAAGGAAAGATATTTGTAATATGGATACATATGAGACCATGTAGCAGCTGGTATTACAGGATGTGAACACACTGTTAATACCTTCAGGTCCTGGACTGGTCTCATGAGCAAACACTTCATGAATATTGAGAGAATATCAGACGGGCTGTAAGAATAATATCAGGCTCCACATAAGGAACACCAACATCTTCTTTAAGACAGACATAACAGCTGGAGTCAGTATCTGAATCTCTGTCTCTGACACACACTTGGACCAACCTTTAACGTCTCGTAAGCTGTCGCAATGAGCAGGAACTTCTTCTGGGCGGACTCCTGGGTCTCTCCCTCCAAGCCGGGCTCTCCGGGCCTGAACCGGTCCGGGTGGTACCGGCGGGCTAGCTGCCTGTAAGCCCGGGCGATCTCTGCCTTGGTGGACTCCCGGGTGACGCCGAGCACATCGTAGCAGACCTCGGTGCCGCAGTACAGGCCCTCCACCAGCGCGGTGACCGTCGGCAGGGAGGCGACGGAGAAGAGGACCACCACCAGCAGCCACCGAGGCTTCACGGTCCGCGGACAGCCAGGAAACCCTCCGCCGCCCCCGCTGTACCGCTCCACGAGCGCAGCCATCTCTGTCTGCCTGCTGCCGACTGCCGCCTCCGGAGTCCAGGCTAACCCTGTCTCACGTTGCTGACATCATCAGCACGCGCTGGACGAAAAGATGACGACGCATCGAAGATCGTTTGTGCTAGAGGCATAACGGATGGAGAGGCTGTATGTTTTCAGGAAGTAGCATACATTACTATACTAACAGGGCTAAAGTATTGTCTATTGTCTGACTGGGAGACTTCTTCAGGCCAGGAGTCAGTCATATAACCAGGCCACCCTGGCCTGGCCCACACACGCACGTTCACACCCACACCTACATGCATGGGCACGCACGCACGCACACGTCCTCAGCAAAATCCACTAACACAATTAATAAAATTGAATAAAGGTTTTACATAATAAGTAGTACCAAGGTTACAGCTATACATAAAAAGTCATGTCATGTAGAATATCAACTGCATCATTGGCACATATTATTTATGAGTAGCCTACAATATAACCTAATAATAATAGTGCTTAATAGAATAATGCTGTAGTGCCAAGACAGCTATTATTACAAATGAGAGCCATTTTTATCAAATGGCAGTGCCTGGTGCTGTTCATGTCTGCAACTTGTTGCATGTTGATGCTCTACTGTAGAAATGATTCTGTACCTTCTGCCAACTGCTCTGCACTGACTTCTCCTGAAGCACCAGCAGGACTGTCATCACCATCATCACCTTTGAATAGCAAACATACAGTATTTTTCATACACTTTTCATACAGTGACATATTTACACTGTGTAAAACTGTCCAGCCTCAAGGACCCTTGGGGGACCTCATACTGACAAGAACCAGTGTTTTTTTTTTTGTTTTTTTTTTAATGGCACCATGGCTGGGAAAGCAGGGGGCGGTTGAATAAATTGGTCATTTTGAGGCATTTGGCTGCGTCATCCTCCGCTGCCTATGGCAAGCCGTTTTAACTTTTAATAGTTGGACTGGATATGTATTGCCGATATCTTTAATTCAGTTCTTCCTTGTCAAAAAGAACATTTCACATATCCATAATGACGTTCTTCCTAGGACAAATGACGTCACTTTTGCCATTCATGTGTATTGGGCTTTAAATTTCAGCTATCCACAATTACATTCTGGATATCTAGAATGAACATTCTGGATATCTGCAATTGAATTCTTACTAGGAAAAACTCCCATTACAGATATCTTCCGTCCAATTGTTACCAGTCATAATTTTCATTTCAGATATCCAGAATGTAATTTTGAATATACAAAAATACATCGTGACCAGTAAAAATGTCATTATGAATATCCACAGTGTATATACAGATGTCCACAATTGCATTTTTACCAGTCATAATACAGATTGTTGATATCCGTAATGACATTTTTACTAGTCACAATGTATTTTTGGATATTCGAAATTACATAGTTATGCATTTTGGATATCTGATATGAAAATTATGACTAGTAACAATTGGATTGAAGAAATCTGTAATGGGAGTTTTTCCTGTACTTGCGTGTGTGTGTTTTTCTTTTTTTTTTTTTTTTTTTTTTAAATATTAACCCTTCAATAACGCAATCGCTGCTGTTGGTCCCATACAAGAACACTGTCATGTTCTTGTATGGGACCGACGGCAGCAGCCTGTGTTTTGGAACTATTGGGGCGGACATGGACCACGTGACTGCCCCAGCGGCAACATCAGAGAGTGTCACAACTCTTTCTCTCTATGGCACTGGTCAGATGTAAGCCAAGACGCACTTTCCTTTATTATAGCGCCACCTGGTTGCGGAAATTAAGGAGAACAATAGATAATGAAAATGAATAATTAATAATTTGCGGATCTACTTTTCAGACAGAAATCAGCAAATTATTAGAGTCTATCTGTCGGTCATATTTTCTTAACCTTACTGAAAAATCACCTGGCAGAGGTGGTTATTTAGTGTACTCAAAGTAAGAGTACAAACAAGGAAGACAGGTGTATAGTTGGGACAAAAAGTCTAAGAACACATTGAAAATCTTTACTATTGCCACATAACCCGGGGTGTTTTGCCTACTCTGAAGTTGGACACCTGCACAGATTTGACTCCACCGTTACCAAAGAGAAGCACCACTCCATTTTTCAGAGACTTGCTCCTGCCTCTGGTCTGATCGTTGTGAAGGATTTTTACGGCAGCAGATAAATGAGCTCCAACACACCTCAAAACTTTCCAAGAACTACCTGAAGGCCAAGGAGTCCTGTCATGAACTTCCCTTCACAGTCACCTGACCTCAACCCCATTGAAGCTTGCACTTGAGGACTGACAAAGCCAAGTTACATCACTAGAAGCTGTCAAATCATGTTGGGATGTCATGAGAAATCAGGTTTTACACAAACATGTGGAGTAGCCTTACATTTGAAACAAATGCACAGGAGAAATATCTTGACTTTCGATTCGGATAAGATCAACATTTTTAAACCACACTGTAAAATGTCACATCAAGACATCTTACAAATGATGAGACCTCAGAAAAACCCTTTTTTGTTATAAAACATTTATTCAAAATCAGATGTCAGTATTACAGCTCCCAGCACTTTAGTACTTTCATGTTTTAAAATGGAACATCAGTCACACTCGCATAATTTCTGCTTGTGTGTTCTGTTGGTAATTGAAATCAATTACAATCTAATATTGACTTTGAAAAATGCAACTCAGCTCATACCTTTGAACCCAAAATACCTACGTTAGCAAAATGACTTGAAATAATGCAGCCTAAAATAAAACACTCCAGCATACACTGTGTGTTTATGAAAACAATACAACTTGCAGAAAGATATGTTAGCGGGCCCTGTTAGAGTCATGAATATATGCAATGAAAAGCTTCAACATGTTTGGTCAAACAAGAGAAACCCTCTAGAGGAAACACCGGCTCTTCAGATAGTTGTATCAATGAGTGACTTTCTTCCTTCACACAAGATAGATGTACATGGAACAGGATTATTAAATATATTATGATCGGATCATTTCTGATTGACTATACAGTGTATGCAGTTTCTAGTGCACACTAAATAGCCTTCAGTTTGAAATAGACACTGTCAAGACATAGTCTTGCTCACTTCAGGGGCTCTTTATATTTACATCTGAATCTATCTTCACACTTTCTTGTTTTTATTACAACAACTGTTGATGTTATATCAAGATTCCCTCGGTATGGGCTTATGCTGGGAGCTTTGGGTGGGAGATAAACCATTTTTTGTTTTGTTCTATACTTTGGGCTGTCCTTCACATAGCTCTGAAGACACCTCTAAAGGTTGTTGAGCTCCAGAAGGGTTTGGTCCAAAACCTGGTGCATGTCCAGGTTCTCTTCTTTGGCTTGGGCCAGCTTCTCTGGAGGAGGAAACAAAGTCACCCGTGAGCTTAAACATTTCCTGTATGGGACCAAAGATATGGTAAATCCAGACATTCTCTAACTCTACACAGTATTGTTGTTACGACCATTATAGTGTTGGCTGGAACTGTTTCACCACGAGTCGCTGTGTGTCATCAGATGTTTTTTCCAGTATGAGTTGTCCAGAATAATGGCCAGAATAACGTGAGTTAAACAATAGTTTTAATCGAGACCTGTTTTATGTGATAAAACAACACAGATACTTACAGTTTGGGAGTTTCAAGTACATTCCTATAAGTGTTGGCTATATGCTCAGGGTCAGAGCAGACCTTAGGTCCACAGTGGTGACGTTTCATCATTATTAGACTAGATTATAGACTAGATTATACAGATATGCAAATCACAGTCACCTTGCCCCTCCCATAGACCCCTCCTCTCGAGGTCAAAACAGTGATAGAAAGTTCACACTGAAAATCAGTGAGACTGAAAAAAACTGACACTGCGTAAATCATGTCACTGAAAAAACACAGACATGACGGAAAATCTGAAGATTGTCACTGAAAAACACATCAAAATCCTCAAGATCAATGACTTCCCTTTCTATCTCTAATGCCTCAGGAAAGGAAAAGAGAAAGCATGGACACAGTCCTCTAATACATAGGAGTGTGAATCTTCACAGGTCTCACAATTCGATTATGAGTCAACGTTTCGATTCGATTCGACAATGCATTAGGATTACTGCACATGGCTATGTTTTCATCAAATGATACAGGCAGGCGTGTGTGTGTGTGTGTGTGTGTGTGTGTGTGTGTGTATTAGGCCCCCGACCAAGGATTTTCTTGGTCGACCAGTGGTTGTCATATAGAGTCATTAGTCGACTAATCGACGCATATACAGGGTTATATACAGGGTTCTCCCCAGATGGTGGAACAAATTTTTACCATTGCCTTAATTGGCTGAGCCAGTGCGAATAAATATACTCGACTAGCTTGGTTCTTGGTTCAACTTTGGTTTCGTGGTAAAGTGCAGGTGTAACCTTTTCTGTGACGTGGCTGTATGACGGAAGCTTTTATCGCGGCTCCAGTGTCTTCAACAGGTGAGAAAACCCGGTGTTGTCAACATCAGAATAATGCCGTAGATCCTTAGCGATAAAAGCTAACACAGACTGGGCTCTTCTCTTCCTTTTCTCCGTGTTGGGTGGCAGAGTTGGCAGCGTGTTCTTGGCTGGACTGGGTCTGCTGTCTCTTTAGCAGCCGCTAACGATGACGGGTTCTCAAGTTAGCGGTAGTCCCGCGGTAACTGATTTTTGTGTGACACGCACCGTGTGTGACCTGCCCAGTTCGCGCCTGTCAGTGTCCTCATAGAATCCGAAATGTGTCCAGGCGGCTGCTCTTAAAATGCTACGAGTTGAAACTTGAAAATGGTGCAGCCCGAAAATCAACAAGTTACGTTAGCAGGCTATAATCAATTATGGTGCATCGGCATCGATGCAAAATCGTCTATGTCAGCATCGCATGCATCGTTAAAATGATTCATTTCCACACCCCTAGTAATACAACAGGACAGCCTACTGTGTAGATTCAACCTCACTATTTCATACGCCATGCATAGAAACATACCTATGGATACATACATGGATAAATATAATGTTTGAAACATAATGGCCATTTCAGTTTTACAGATGGATAGAAGATGTATATTACTCACCTATCCAATACTGTGTAGAATATGCAATTTCCTTTTATTTGCATTGGTGTTTTGGCTCATTCCGCAGCAGAGAACTTTTAAATATGAAAGCTTTAAACTTGTGACAAACTTCACTCTTTATAGTTTTTTCTTTCTCTTAATTCTTTCAAAAGAAAAGAAGAAAAATCCTGTGATCATGCTTGGTCCTCTTGGCTCAAATTCATGGCCTCTTCTCTCTTAACCTTTTCATCACCTTTTGCACCCTGGCCCTGTACCCTTCACCTCTGAACTCAGCTGTATGCCAAGACACACAGAGCATGCAGACCACAACCCTGGGAGCTAAACTTGTCAGGTCTGACGGAATGTGCACACCTCGTCCCTTTGGCACTGGACAAAAACCCACCTGATTGCATCTGGCTTTTGTATTTATTGTGCATTTTATCTTTATGTCAGCATTCACTCCTGCATTAAGTGACTCTGCAGCAGTCACAGGGTTTTAGCGGCTCCAGCTCTGACTGTTTAAGATGAAAACACCGTATGCTGGTGGACATGCTAATTTTCACTCCTATTTTTCACACCCTCCTCCTTATACTTTTGTTAATCATTAACGGCCAAATTTGCCTGATAGACGCAGATGTCTATGTGACCATTTGTATCACATTTGATACATAAGTTTCTGAGACCTCTATCTTATCAACTTAATCAATACTTTCCTTGAAAACCTGTTGTGTATCCATGTATTCTGCCCACTAGTGGATAATCATTCCACTGCAGGCAGTGGAAGGACTTTCTTTTGGCTTTTTCAAGATGGCCGCTGTCATTAAATCGTTCACCCACTTTTGGCAGGAAAAGCTTAAAAATAACATTTATATTGTTGCTCATTTTTTCAAGTAAATATGTCCTGCACTGAATCAATGTATAATTACTTCATTATTCATTCTTTATATTACAGTTAAACCATGTTAAAAATGTGTGTATCAAATTCGATACTGCAGGTACATATGTTTCTTTATCCCTGAATGGTCATGTGACATTATTAATATACATCATGCCTACCACAGAACAAACACAAACTATTTTGCAAGCACTGCACCAGCGATCACCTCTCACATGTCTACTGTGAAGGTGTGAGGTGCATCTTTGCCTGAACAAGGACAGAAACTGTTTTTGTGCCGAGTGAAAGAAAGAGGCTGTGAAAAGTTTTATGTATAAAAAAAACAATGAGAGAAACTGCCTGAAATGTTCTATATTTTCAAAATGTTATTTGCATAATTTGTTTTGTATCTAAAATCAACATTGTTGAGCGAAAAGTTGCCAAAAATGCCCGATGTATCAAGTGTGATAGAAAAAATATCTCATCAACAAAATGATATGGCAAGTTTTTTTTTTTAAACTGATTTTGTTAAAAGGTTTTATAAACATCTCAGTTCCAAAAAATCATAATTTTCTCACAATTTTTTTTATGTGTCAGGCTTTATAGGGCTAATGCTTTTATTCTTAGAATAAAGTGCAGAGAATATGACTTGGTGTTACTTAGAAATGATTTCCTTGTGCTGTTTATCATGTACAGCCACTCCAACTCAATTTCTTACACAAGAGAGTCAGTCACATTCACCAACCAATCGTCAATCGTGCTCAGTAAAATGCATTGCTATTGCTCTTTCCTGATCAACAAGTGGTTTATCAGCAGACTATTCAATTATAGCTCTGGTCAAATCATTAAATGTGGTGTGTATTATGATTCTGATTAATGCCATGTATCCCAGATACTAAGCTACAATGTTTTACATAGGTGGAAAAAGGACCAACTGAAAAATACCCATGAGTTTCTATATGGTTGTATATTACCAAAGGCTGGAATCACTTCAAAATTCCTTCTATCTTTACTACATTGTGGTGTGCTACAAAGCAGTTATTTATCACTCACACATTGCAGAAAAATTGTGAATAGAGGAAGTAAATGGAAAGAAAGAAGGCAAGACTGGAAAGAGAGAGAAAAGTCAAGAGAGCATAAATACATTTATTTCAGATGGAGAGGGGGAAACAGGTTTGCAAGGATATTTCAATAAAGAGAGAACATTCATAGAGTGAATCAGCAGACAAACATCACTGAATGGGTGAGCAGTAACTTAACCTTTTGTAAAACTACCAGTGCTGTGGAACACAGATGCAGCTTTCTGAAGGGTGGCTGGATTTAGCACATTGCAATTCTAGAATGTTCTAGCCCCTGATATCACTGTGGAATGGAACAAAACAACAGAAGCAGGAGGAGAAGAGTTCAGACAGGATGCAGGAACAGAGAGGAAGTAAGAGCAGCTACAGTGTAGTCATGTCATTGAGGGCCAAGTCCAGCTCCTCACTGAGAGCCTTGCCCTTCAGCTTCTGAGCATACACCTCATCTGGAGGAGGACACACGCACACGCACACACACAGACACACACACACACACACACACAAAAATAAGTATAGAGTGGAAACAGATTGAGGCAAAGAACAAGAAAGAGAAAAGTGCACATCAGCATTGAAACCATTCATTAGAGTTAATGCCAGCTAAACAGCTGGTTACTACAGCGAAGTGAGCACAGGTAACAGTAAAGGGCGTCAAAGAAGTTGCCTAAATTGATTATTGTTTACCGCGTTTATAAAAATTTGACATGTTTACTGTCAATAAAATGTTGTCTTTTTTGACAGCAAACAAATCTATTAAAGAAGTTTAATGTTGACAGTTAAGACGCACTTTAGGTATGGAACCAGACAAGTTGGTACAGTGATGCTGCAACAAACTGACACTTATTACAAGGAAACAAAATACTGTTTTGAATTTTATGTCGAATTTACAAGAATTGTAAGAATTTGAATGATTTATAATTTGCTGTAGCTGTTTTGCAAAGTTTGTGAAGTTTCTCTTTACTCAACAACAAGGAAGTCTGAGGATACTGGGGTTACTATTTGGTTTGCTGAAAAAGTATTCTGAGTGATCAGAACTCAAACGTGTGATCAGTACACACTATACTGCACTATAAATAAATGTTATTCATCACTTTTTATGCTTTGAGCTTTTCATGAATTTCTCTTTGTTCTTATTTTGTACTGCCATTTTCTCTATGCAACATTTTACACAAAGCTGCATGTGTGGGTGTGATAGAAACTCTGTGTTTCTGCCTATATGTCTATAAGTGTGTCCATAAACATCTAGCTGACATCTGCAGTATAATTTGAACACTATACACATTCTGTGAAATCCAAGTAAACGTGGGCTATGTCCAAGTTACATTCAAAGCACAAGATGGCACTTGAGAGCACTGTAACTACCGATTTCAGACACCCAAAGCCTCTACAGATGAATGAATGGAGCTAAGGTCTGCCTGCCTCAGACCACATCCCTTTCATTTCCAGTGCTGACTAAATTGTCTTCCTAGCTGTGCCCATGGATGGCATTTTATTAGGATTATAAAGGGTATGACTTGATGACAGTGTTTCCTCTGAAATAATTTGTTGGTGACCCCTGCCGTCAAAGAAACATTGTGTGGAAGCTACATGCCCGGTCAGCAAGCAAATTAATCAAGTAAGTCACTTGTAAGGATTGTAAGACTTTGTAAGAGTTTACGGAGGCACACATCTGTACTGCTCATTTATGCACTGGAGTATAAGTTTACTCCATTTGCTTGTCATTGTACAACTTGCAATAAGTGAAACTGGTGCTTGTTGTACATTTACACACTAAGAACAAGCCAATAAAATGAACCAGATAAGCAGTAATTACTGTGAAGTTAATCAGTACTTCCAGTCATCAATGGCTTCATCAGTTAAAAGTGCAATACAGTACTCTGCCAGTCATCACTTCAGTTCCAACTGCAGAACTGTGAAGATGTTTGTTACTTATACTGGTTTTTATTATTCACTGCAGTGCAAAGAGCAGACGTGTTACAGGTGTCAGTGGAAGTACACATGAGTGTTGAATACCTTCCAAATCATCGATAGTCTTCTCCAGCTTGGCCACAGACCTCTCTGCAAACTCTGCACGGGTCTCCGCCTGGGATACAAAACACAGCACAACATGTGCAGCACACATTCAGACATGTATGAGGGCCGTCTCTCTGTTCATTTAGCTCATATTACGGTGTAAGCAACAGAAAAAGTAACAGTAATGTAACTAAAATCCTCACCTCCTTCAGTTTATCAGTAAGAACTTTGATTTCTTCTTCATATTTGTCCTCCTTTTGCGAGTACTAAAATTCAAACATAGAAAACTATTAACAAAACATGATTCAAAAATATTTACAACGAAGGCATCAGCTGCGTAAAGAGGGCAGAGTTCAGAAATGGATGGCAGATACACTTCTTTGCTGTGTCATATTGGGAGACTATTTGAAAGGAAAGTAGGATATTTTGTGTCTAACAGGGTTTGAAACACAAAATAAACAGTGAAAGGTTCAGAAAGCTTAAGCACATTTGAATCATGTCATTATGTTACCTTAACCAAAACTTTGTGCTCCTCACATGTTAATACAGCACATAGAAGATCAGTCTGAATAACCAGGGGTTTTATTTGAGTTCAGAGGTCTTGGTAAGTTCTACTGCATATGTGAAAAAAAGTAGAATAAACTCTTGATTGATGTCATCTTGTTGCTAAGTTGTATCATAGCTAATGTAGGCACCAGGTTTTAAAAAGCAGCCCATTGGTCTAGCATTGCATTCTGTATACACCATAGGACTCATTATCAACAAATGATGAAAATGATGACTTTTTCAATTCAACGTATTCTTCTTTGTTTTCAAAAGACCTACTGCATTTTTCAAGGTATTTCCAGTGGGTGATTATGGTCTAGTGGCCTTGGCAAGAGTTATAGTGGCTGTTTCTGGTTAAGGAAAAAAGATTTTAATCTTGAAAATGAAGATTTTAGTTGTTTGATGCCTATTGTTTTTTAAGTATTCTAAGGTCTACATCTCATACATTAGTATGGACTGCACAGTTTGACTGGCCAGTCCAAAGGATGAATGCCCACCAGATCTTACTTTACCTTCTCAGCCTGGGCTTCCAGTGACTTCAAGTTGTTGGTGACATTTTTCAACTCTTCCTCAAGGTCACCTGATTTACTGAGCAATGTAAGAAAGAAGAGAAGCAAGAGAAAAAAATGCACTGATTTGAAAGGTAGGCATGCAGAGGAGATTGAACCCTGACACTGTCTGAAGTTCCACTCCAACACTGTCTTACACATAGACAGAAAAATTAGCTTTATCTATCATAAAACTAATTTCTTTATATCTTCTATCTGACTTTGAGTAGGACATAAAGCAAGGCAGAGGCAGAGGAGGTTGGTTTCTTCTTTGGAAGAAAATCCACTTAAATCGGTTGAACAGCTTGAGCTGCAGCTGGAGGAGACAGAGCAGCCTGTGAGAGGAGCAGGGAGCAGGAAGGTGGAGGCTAGAGGAGGATGGAGGGCTTCTGTCCTCCGTGGGAGGATCTCCTTCCATTCACTCAATGCATTTAGGATTTTTTCATGTTGATCTATGATTGGCTAAGACACGTAAAATGACGCGCTGAGGGAGGACGTCCTCCCTTATCAATCAGCAACCAGAATACAAGATTGACAGCAGGTTGGTCCAATAACAGTTCCCAAATTTCATTCTCACATTTATACAACCGTAAACAAAAAATACTTCTATGTATTTTACAGCTTTCACTGCCAGCCATGCTCGGACAAGAAATATGGAGTTTTCTGTAAAATTGGAATCGGTTTCAGAGGAAATATAAGCAAATTTCTGAAAGAAAAAAAACAGTTCTGAGAGATCAGAGAGAAGCAGTCAGAAAGATAATTAATAGTTTTTTGTTTCATTCGTCCTGCTGGAGGACATAACATTAGCGGCACGACCAGGACACAATACAGAGCAGCAACACAGTTGTTTTGGGCGACTGTGATGAGATGAGTGTGATGTTATGTGCTGTGGTGAAGCATGTACATCGACTGCTGTGGTAGCACAGTGGGTAGAGCAGTAGCCTGCCACACAGGTGACTGGTAATCAAATCCCAGAAGGGGAACACTTCTTTTGTCTTGTATAATAGCCATTTAATAAAACATTTTTTTAAATAAGTCTTGTAAGTCATTGTTTTATTGCTTAATTTTCATTGAATATAAGAAAGTAAAGATAAGTAGTTGACTTGTATAAAATAACGTGACACCGTGGACTGGTTTTCCTCCTGTCCTCCCCAATTTTTTCAGTCAGTAGTGGCATCTTGTCAACAAACCCCATAAAAGATATCTGAGCTAACTATCTATTAGTTCAGCCAAATTCCAATCCAAATCCAGGCCCCTGCACCCTCTCCCTCTTCTAAGTGGATAGTTACACATTTCTTTTTGTTTGATAAAACTGTTTACGTGCACATTGTATTTTGGAACCAACATGCAGGTGAGAAATGTTACACATGTTGATTTGATTTGGCTTGATTGCCTGTGTAGAGTAATTTGTACGGTAGCTTACAAATTTCATTATTCTTTTAAAAAGAAAAGCCCATTTAAAAAAAAAAAAACATTAAATACAATACCAACATTGAATTAATCATAAATACTTTTTAAAAAATTATGAATGCGGTAAATTACTATTTTGCTGGAAATAGCTAATCTTTAATGGAATATCTTAATAGGTATACAGAGGAACATCACACCTCCGAAAAGCAGAATAGCAAAGAAAAAGCCATTACTGAGTCTGGCTATTAAAAGGAAAAGATTAAGATAAGCCAAAGAACTCAGACATGGGACAAAGGAATACTGGACTAGGGGACAAATTTAAGTCTAAGGTGTTTGGATCACATGGAAAAATATTTTTCAGATGCAGAGAGAGTAAAAAGATCCTGGAGGAGTGCTTGACATGGTGGAGATAATGTGATGTTTGGGTGTGCTTGGTGCTGGTAAAGTGGGTGATTTATACAGGCATAAAGGGATCTTGAATAAGGGGTATATAAAGGGTAAATAAAGGCTATCACTCCTTTCTGTTCAGCAAGTACGAGTGACATTTCTTCAGATTACTTCAACAAACTGACAGCTAAAATGCCAAACATCTACCTGACTAAGTGCTGCAAATACTGGATTCTTTGATGAAAGCAAACTTTGAATGACAAAATGATTATTTCAAGTAAGTGATCCACATTTCTCAATGTCTTGGCTTTATTTTTGAGGTTTATTGGAAAACATAATTTTGATTTCAAACAATTGAGTGGTAATGTATAGTACTATAATGTGTTACTTCCGTGGCGTGTATCCCCAATAATGATTATGATAATCCTCATCTTCTCCTAGATAAATATAAATGGATACATAAGCACATAATTGCATTATCTAATGTATATTTTCCAAACACCTTCCTCTGCTAACCAAACCTATATACCTTTGAATTGACCTATTGTTGCTTTAAATCTTATCATGGGATTTGTTGACAAGGAAAACAGAATATCACCAGGCTTAACCTTTTAGTTCAGCTTAAAGGACGTGCTTGATATCATAGAGCACAAGTGCAGGTTAGACAGAAAACAGAGAGACAGGCTGAGACCTTGCAGGTCAGAGGAGCAGAAGGCAGTAGGTCAGAATTAGACCCGGGTGGATTTTGTATTATAACTACCTCTTCTTCCCCGCACACCATGGACTTCAAATTCTGGTCCATTAGCCTGAGCTCCTCCTCCAGCTCCCTCACTCGCCTGCAGGTTAGTCCAGGAGGTCAGGGGTGGAGGGGGAGAGTGAGTACAGCAGCCACAAAAAAATAACAAAGAGTAACAACTTGCATACAGGCAGTGGTGGTGTATTCAGGCATTCCATTAGATAAAAACACACAGTAGAAAACAAAAAAATCCTGAGGCCAGATGCACAAAACTGTTGATTGTGTACATTCCCTGATAAATCTTTGTGTCTGCGCAAAGACAAAATATGAAGAGAAAAACATAACATTCTCCCTTCAGATCTATATAAAGCTGTGTGTACGCCTTAACATATAACTGATTGTGGGAATGGTTATGATCTTAACTTCCACTCCCATTATTAACGGTGTGCGGATGTAAAAACGCCCTTAACCATCTGTTTGCATATGAACTGTCATTATTCCTCCACTCATGAGAAGAATGGCAAAGAAGAAAAAGTGACTGATTGTGTTTCATCACCAAGGTACTCCAATGGCATCAGAACAGCTGTCATTATACACAACTGTTACGCACAGCTAAAGCACTAATAACACTAATTCATTACATGCTTTTGTAAAATATCATTCCGGTAATATCTCAGTCATCATTATCGAATGTCAGAGGGATGATCAATGATTCATCTGCAGCTAATACTCAAACAGGCTTTACAAACTGCCTCACAATTCAGCGTCAAATTTAAACTATAATTAAGAGGGAAGTAATGGTTATAATGTAAATACAAAGTGATAAAGTTCACCACTCAGACATTTCAGATTAAGTGTACAATTGCGCCTCTGAGTCACATTTTACTGAATACTAGACTGCTAAATAATTACAGTACGGTACTGCATGATGACATCTCTCACCTTTAGATTTCATGACCACATCATCTTTTCACCTGCAGCTATCACTTTGTGAACAACCCACCTGGTCAACTTTCTGTTTGAGGTGACTCAACGCTCATTCTTCTTTAATAAATACCAGATCAATTAATACCACATCATGAGAGGAAAAGGCTTGCGCATGGTGTTTGTTCGTAAACATCATTTGTGCATCTGGCCCCTGGTCTCTGTGATTAGTCTAGCAGTTTGTGATTCATACATGGCTTCATGGTGCCGAGTTCAGAATACAAGTTCTAGTGATGAAATGATAAGGTCAGTAGTCAATTAGTCAGTCATAAAAAAACATTTACAGCAACTTCAACTAGATTGTTCGCATTTTCTTCAGATGAGTCAGACTGTTATTATGAACAGTCATGATATTATGGTAAAGTAAATGACAAGTGAGTGTGTGTGGTAACATGCTGTCAGAGTAGTGATCATATGATCTACAACAACATGAATAATGTACAGCAGCTCTTGTGTCGGTGTGAGTTTTCATGGTGCACGGTTTGACTTACGCCTCTGCCACCTCAGCACGCTCCTCCGAGCGCTCCAGATCCCCTTCCAGGATCACCAGTTTACGTGCAACCTGCAAATATTCAGCACACACTCAAACCACTCCTCCAAACTAATACAACAAATATATTTTCTCACTACTACATACTATACTAATTGTGCATAGTATGCACTGTATTTGTGTATTGTCTATAATGTAGTGAGAAAAGGGACAGAGCCAGTTTGAACATTTTAAGTCTTAATTTAATACTAGTTCCTAAACTCATTACCCTCCCTCAAATCATATGCTATTCTAACAATAACATCTAGTATATTAAATTGATTGGTATATTGATTGATTTTGATATTGGTATTACAATACTACATATCACCTACCTACGATTCACACCTGGGCCCACCTAGCCCTGGCAACCCACACAAAGGCCAGTTGGGTCAACAACCCACCAGTGGCCCTAACGACTCTGAAAGTCAAAGTTCAAATGTGCCCTTAACGACTCTGTAAGGACACTCCCACGCAGAGTTTAAAAGCCTGCAACTCCCCAAGTTAGTCAGAACTGAAGAAGCCTCTCCAAGAAACTGAAACAAGTCCAGTTGCCTACGATATAGCACTTAGAATTACCATGACCTGGATGACTGAGAACCTTCATCAACTTTTGGTGTTTTATTCCTCTGACACCATGCAGCAAGATGTTTTGCACACTGCAATCTGTTTTGTGTTGGCCACAGCAGTCTTTACATGTGGATGTAACAATCTGATATACCATTTGCTGTATCTATGCTGACAAGACACCTTTACTTATGGAGATAGCTTTCTCTGAAAAATAAGATTAAAAATATCTGCAAAATTTTCTCAATTTACACACATATTAACATTTACATTTACACGTGTAAATTTAAGACAGTCTCAGTTGGAAAACAATGAAGCAATTGATGCTGGAACGTCGTTTGTTGTCATTTGTGGCTTTAATTTTGACCGCAAATGGGCTTGAGCCTGCAAACTGCCACCCTCTGCCTGCCTTGAATGTTTATAATATCCCGTAAGGACCTAGAAAAACAAGTTATTCTCTCACCTCTTCATATTTGCGGTCAGCCTCTTCAGCGATGTGTTTAGCCTCCTTCAGCTGCATCTCCTGGATTTCCATTTTCTCCTCATCTTTTGATGCTCTGTTCTCTATGACCTTCATTCCTCTAAATGAGAAAATCAACAATAAGCAGTCAGTCAGAAACTGCTCTGTATGTGTCATTCTATTCAGAATTCTCACTCTTTGGCTAACCGACTCAATCAAAATCATTAATATGGGAAATTTGACTATGTTTAAGTGCTAGACTTGATGACTGTTTTAATTGTATCTCATTAATTACTAATTTCAGCCATACTTAGTCTATAATGTACACTGTCTTCTTTGGCTTGGGGGGAGCTTCATCAAGTCTCAAAAAATAGCCTTGATGATCTTGGCCATACTCTGGAGCAGGCCAATTGCAGGCCTGACTTGGCTCAATTCTAGTGACTGCAAAGCAAACTGGCATAGCTCTGTTTGACTCGGCGCAGCCAAAGGTAATAGTGGAAAAATGCCAAAAGTATTGTAACCAGTGTTATCTCAGCCGAGAGGAGGTTACAGATTGGAGGTGTGAAGATTCAAAGATATGAACCAGATAGGAAGGGTCTTAAAGAGGGGTTGATTTTGAGGGGGGGGGTTGTATCTTCCCTCTAGACTAGCAAGACTAACAAACAGAACAAACCAGTCCTCTATACTAAAACATTCCAGCCCAAGTTTTGATTTGTGTCAATCAGCTTGTAGCACTTTGATCAATACTGCATTATATAAAATAAAAAGCAGGTATGAAAGCTAGATTTTGTTCCAAGATCACTCTAGGAGGAAAGGGTCTCAAGGGCACTTAAAAAAAAGAGGAACTTTTGAAATGCTCCCTCTGGAAAGGAATGTGTACCAATTAGAGAATAAACTTGTGGGATAGTTGACCTACTAATCCAGCCTTGAAACTGTCTAGTCCCAAGAATGACAAAATCAGAATTGTATTTGTTCCATTCAACACTTCCATGTAGAGGGTATGCACTGGTCACTTTTTTCAGATGAAAGCATCCTCCTTGGCACCACACAGTTAAAATGGCATGGTATGGCTGGTATCTGCTATGAATAGGCAGAGCTATGCATTTATTGCACTGTGTGTAGAGCTCACTAAAACCAGCAACTTATGCCCTAGTTTAAATGAGTAAAGAAACTCTTGTTGGTGTTTAACTGTTATGTTTGGACAGGTAGAAACAGAATTTGATGGAGAGAACAGCTACAATGAAACAGACAAACTTGTTTATCTGTATATAGAATCACTGGCAAATGGGAACTCAGAGTATATGTGATGACTTTGAATATTTGAGTTTGTACATTGGCGGAATGGATGAAATATTGTTGTTTATTGTTTGTTTATATTGTATTTAGACACAAGACACAAACAGACATTGATAAGACAATTGGAGAAAAGAGAGACACTCATGGCTATTGATGTGTTTTCTGACAAAATGGTATTATCTGGGATTTTCCTGCCTTGTTCATTGTTTTTACTGTAATTAAGGAACTGACCAGAGAGCACACAATCTGCTTCCTGTTTACACCAGAATGCACATGCCCAGTGTACATTAATGATCATGGGATATGTATTTTCATGTGCTTTAGAATGGAAAGGATTATTTCTGAAATGGAACTAAAATGTCTCTCTGGATGGAGATGTGACCCTGTTTCCAAAAATATCCTTGTAGGTTTGTACTGGGCCTCAGTTTGCTATTATTTGATTAATTGCAAATTGGATGTTCTATTGGTCTTTGGTCTATTCCCAGTTGGTTGTGCCTGGTGCACCACCCAAGGGAGCCATCTCAACTGGCTACTTCTGATGCAAAGGAGCAGAAGCTCTACTCCAAGATCCCTACGAATGACTGAACTCCACACCATATTTCTAAGGCTGTGCCCAGCCACCCTATTGAGACTGCCATTCCAAAGGTACTGTTCCAAAACAACCAAGACAGCCCCAAGATATCCTGAGCCTTCAGCATCTCAGGGGCTAATCTTGTCCACCCCTGACACCTTGCTCCTCAAAGTGCTCAAAGGAAGCTTTGAATATCGCACATTTGGACCCCTGCCTGAAAAGCCAGGGGTCGGTGCTGCCCAAAAGACATTGCGCCTGACCTCATCTCTCCACAGGGGGGCTCTTTCGCTTCACTCAAGAGATGGTCTATTAGCACAAATTAGAGCACGTATGTAAGGTAAGCAAGTATGCTGAAAAAAGAACAAAAAAGAAAGAAAGAAGCAAATCAAGCAGAGATGGTTAAACTACATGTGACCAAAACCCAACAAGATTCAGGGCATAATAAGCTATTTTGTATTCTGGCCCCTCTACAAATAAATATAACTCTGTCTAACTCTAATTGTTAAACCATGTGCTTTGTATTGTCTCCCCAGAAACCCTAAACATGAGGCAACTGTTTTCGTGTGATGTGGTGTGGAAGGTAGCATACAAATGAACTAAAACAACTTGAAGAGGTAATGAATAGATAACATCCCTTTTTAAGTCTCTTTGGTAACTGTGGGATACAGTGTTAAGATTAAAACGCGTTAAGATGCATATGAAGCTCTTCACCTCTCGCTCTCATCTGCAGCTTTCTCAGCCTCTTCTAGCTTCTGAAGAGCAGTAGCCAGCCTCTCCTGAGCTCGGTCCAACTCTTCCTCCACCAGCTGGATACGCCTGTTTAAGGATGCCACTTCTGCCTCAGCCTGTAGGGACACAATGCACACAGACACAAACATTGAAAAATGATTGCATGACAGACATACTAGCTATAAAAACTGCTATTACAGCAGAAGCCTGTAAAACAGTTGACAGAAATGTGCCAATATTTGAACACAAAACATAACAGTACAATTTTGGCTTTATTGATCTTCATTTAATTTTTAAAGCATACAAATAGGAATCATAGCTATATTCATAAAGCATGATCAATTAACTGACTGCTAATTTGTGACTTCAGTCCAGGTCTCCCATCTGTGCAGGTGAAATCAGCAATGTAATACATGGAACAAGACTTATTAAAGTGAAACTGAGATCACACTGATAGTGATTCATAGACAGTTTATTATGCAATGTCTTTGGAGTGAAAGAAGAAACAAACAAATAAAGAACACAAGACAAGTATGCAAGTTATCTGTGTGTTATATTTAGCTGTTGTCAAATGACTAGTAGTGTTAGATTAAAATAAATATTTTCTATATCTGCATTAGATTTTGAAAGAATATTCTTTCGTTGTTTTGGTGAATTGGGTAACACTGTGGGCACATGAGGCGCTGGTAGGACAGGTGCAGGTCCAGAAGGCACCTGGTTGGTGCAAGAGAGGGAAGCAGTCAATTTCTTTGTTATTTATTAGCTTGCTTGTTTTTAATTTAAGAAACTGCAAAAACAAAACTTTACATGGACATTTGACCTCTTCTGCCTGCATATATTGCATGCCCATGGTGCAGCGGTGACTGCTGAATTCTGAATTTGATCAAAGTTTGATTTTGATAGTTTGACAAATGACGTCACCAAGAACGCACACTTCCAAATCAAATATGACTGTATAGCAAGAAGAGGGGTTTTTTTTAGATTCAACCTAATCCAAAATACCTGACTGGAATTCAAAATTCGAATCTATTTTAACTAAGACAAAAAATGTTATCTTTTCAAAAGATATTATATAAGATATATATTTTTCCACTTCTAGTTTGCAAATGAGATCTTGTTTGGCTTATGGATTGTATATTGAAGCCTGCTTACGCAATACTTAATTATACTATATTTTGTAGCATTCTTTATCTGTATTACTAATTCTAGAACTGTTAGCTCTTAAGCTGTAGCCAAGTGTCACTGCTACTTACGGACAAACACAACAAGATTGCGTTTGCCTTCGCCTTACTGAGTGTTGTTACTCAGTGCTGTGTGTTAGCATTGTTCGACATGTCATTTCAAAACTGCATGCTATAGAGAGAAACTGCAAGTGCAGTGATGAATCCCGGTAGTCTCCGGTCTGTGGATGTGCAGACAGGTTGGAAGTGTGTTACCCTCTCCCGGGCCTGCCTCTCCATGTCCGCCTCCCCTTGCAGCAGCTCGGCGCGGTCCTCCGCCTCGTCCGCCACTTGCTGCAGTGTTTGGATTTTCCTTCTCACAGAGTCTATGGATGTGAACGCCGCCATGCTGCAAGGAATACACCTGCGTCTCCCAGGTGTCAACCAAGTCAGAGGCGGAAGTCAACGCATGACTCTTCCGGTCAGGATTACAAAATAAAGCGCGTGTCGACAGCGTTGTTATTCTAAATTGACGGTGGCAGGTTACAGGGGTAACGGGGTAAAATATATGTTTATTTTTTCACTGAACAAAAATATTAATTGGTGACCTATAACTAAAATTGTTGTTAATTTGGAGCACTTACTTGACCATACATGACCATATTAATATAGGCGGGTCATTCTATGAAAATGGTGGCTTTCCTGTCCCAGCACTACTCACCAGGAAACACACTCAAAAGTGTTAAACAATGAAACAAAATATACATGTTTTATTGTAATTGAAGTGTGTTCTTGTAATTAAACCATACATAGGACAGTTATACTGCACTTTTCTTTCTTTTTTTTTTTCTTTTTTTTTACACATCTTGAAGAGCATGGTTAGAGCCATGAATTTGGCTTGTCCCTTGGATAACGAGTCATGGCTTAGTGACATATTTTGAATTTAAGTTAATGTTTTTCTCCTGTGTTAAAGATCATAATACAAAATAAGGTGTTATAGTTATTTAGTATAATACTAAAAACATCAATTAATAATTAAAATAGTTTACAAAAAATAGCTGTCCCTTGATTTCATGTCACTGGTGTTACTATTCATAAAAGCCTTTATTTTGAAAAACTGCGGCATCCCTGCAAACATCTTTTTGGGTCAAGAGGTCATTGGAGGCCTGTCCATTTTGAAGATCACATGGTAAGTCAGCGCCTTCTCTTCATATTTAATTTTAAGAATTAACTAGTAATTTCATGTGAGGACATAAGATGTGTCACTGGTGTTACAGCGTTTATAGTAAGGGGAAATGTAATATCATTAAATTAACTGATCAAATTGCATGATTAGCTGATATATTTCTAAATTAAGATGTGTGGTTTTGCCTGCAATGTCCACCATCTTGAATAGGCCATCTTGTCTGTGGATGTGTCACTGGTGTTACTGTCACTGGTGTTATTGTTCTACTTAGTAACACCAGTGACCAGTGGGTAACACCAGTGATGATCATTTGCAAATTTACATTGTGTCACTGGTGTTACTGTGTGACATATTGGTGTTCTGGCATCAGAGTTGTCCAGTTTATTTAAATATGTTTTTTGTATCTAGCTAACTGTTGCAACATTCAATAGTAAATATTTTAAGGATGTGATATTTCAAATTTGAAGTGCCAATTAATTCTAAAGTTATGCAAAAATGTGAATGACACAAATTGAAAAACGTCACATTATAATACTGTACATATACATATTTAAACTAAATTGTTACTCATTTTGAAAAACGTCTTAATAATATCATTAACCTTTCCTTTCTTTGATTATATATGCAAATTAAATAGTCAAATTACAACCCAGGAAGCCTGAATTATCATCTAAAACATCAGTAACACCAGTGAGGCAGATCAAGCATTTTTTTAATATAATGTAATAAAAATATTAAAATACATTAAGCTGTAATTTATGTTGATTTATAATGGTAAGTGGTTGACTGCTATGTGACTATGTTTTAGTTGTTAAAAAAACAATACAAATTAAACATGAAATTGCTGCTCAAAAAGCAACCATTTTCATAGAATGACCCAGGCTCTGTGTGTGTGTGTGTGTGTGTGTGTGTGTGTGTGTGTGTGTGTGTGTGTGTGTGTGTGTGTGTGTGTGCGTGTGTGTGTGTTTAGTTCAGCCGAGCTATAGGTTCTTTGTTCAGTTTCTCTGTGACTGAAATGAGCCTAATGATGAGGCCTGATCCTCCGAGCACACTTTAATTGCCTTCTTGAATCACACATGTCCATGCATTCCTGTGGACTAAAATTAAAAGGCATTGAAAAAAAGATGTGCTCCTTGTCATGTCATTATAGGCTACATTATAAAAGCTATAGGTCTATAGTATTTCATATGACTTATTCTATATAGATTTATTTTTAAAGTAACTAAAAACTGGTGTGATAATTAATTCTAACATGTAACATGTTGCATTTTGAACGTAATTTGCCGAAGCAAAAAAAATAAATAAAAACTGGTGTGATAAGTAATTAATTTTCCACACAGACACTAATAATGTAAAGTAATATATTACTTTAAAATGAAGGTACCTAGTAATATGTAACATGTTGCATTTTGAACATAATTTACCTAAGACTGGCTGTACATATACTGAGGACTGTCAAGATGCAGAGATCTCCAAATGGCCACATGGTGGCATTATTGGCTACATGTCTCTATAAATGTAGCACCTCCTAATGAAGCACCTGTCTGTCAGGGATCATTCCTTTAGCATGTATAGTATTTCAGATATTTAAGATTTGATTCACTCTCACACAGACTGCCATCATGTGTGACAATAAAGATCGACAGAGCAAACTTTTGAGTAATTTTTATTGGGCCTGCTGCACAGTGTTACTGCAATCATACCAAGTATACAACACTAATATTAATGAACAGCAATGCAGTTTCTGAAGCAATTTAGGCAGAATTGCTGGCTGCTGAAGGAGCAGCTGAAGTGAGTGATGAGTAGAGTATGGAGAGACGAAATAGATAGGAAATTGATAAAAGGTGTGAATTATATTCTATGCATTTCAAGGTGTTGAAATAAGAGTGTTAGTGTAAGGACATGGGCATTGGGAAGGTGATTCTGGGAGAAATGGGTGATTGTATTGCATATGTATAAGTAATATTTTAACACCCTATCTTTACTTTTACAACCTTTGGGTACTTTTCACAACATGGCTAAAAGTTAAAGGTAGTTTATGAGTTCCGTTTACATGAGATGCTTCATGACTTTGGAGCATTCAAGGGTTACTTTGGCCTAGGACACAACATTTTAGCAAAGTTCACAAATATATTAATTACTAAAGTCCTTAGTTAACTGACACAGGCAATTTATAAACTTGAATCATATCAGTTTTAACTATTTAAAATGTTATAAACATAAATATGTACAGTTATTTAAAGGATTATTGCTCAAACATTGATGACTGTAAATAGAATCTGACTTCTCAGTTACTTTTCCCATCATATCTCCTGCTGCATATCTGTAAAAATGTGTTTGTCAATTAAAGTGACATGACTTGAAATGTGCTGTGAGGCAGATATGTTCATGTTGAAGTTAACACAACCAACAGCAGCAGACTGCTGCGAGCATGAACTAATTTGTGCTTTGCTCAAATTAATTTCCATCTTTGGTAAACTCACAGTCACACTGCACACAGGATGGTCCCACTGCTTTCAGGACAAATAAAGTATGTAATCACTTTCACTGTAATGTGAGGATATTTTGCACTATAAATGGTCATTAACGCCATGACTCAGGACTGATTGAAACCTGATAAAATTTAGAATAAGGAGCCCTGGCTTAAGAGTAATTTAGAAAAGAAGAAGAAAGAAGAGCCACTCTGAGCAAGAAAAGGACAAAGAGACTTGAGTCTTATTGCTATGTGTTACAAATTATTTTAAAAGGTGTGATTGGTTGATCAAAAATGCACTTTTGTGAAAATGGACATTGACATGGTGTAATAATGAACATTATTTTTATATGATGAATATCTCTGTTGAGTAACTTGTGACTCTAGAAAAGCCTAAGAAATAGTAGAAAATACAGACCTAGTTGCATAGTAGCCTATTGACATGCTGATAGCTGTTTGCTTGCATGTATTTGCCATAAAAGTGATTTTTGCCTACTTAGTCTATTTGCTAACAAGTTTAAAACCATATTTAAGTGAGCACAGGTGAGGAGTGTTTTAAAACTGCAGACTGGAGACTGTGTGTGGTCACAATTAATGGCAAGTTGTTATAAATATCTTAGTGTTGAGATCACTTTTATATCTGTTGTTATAATGTTATTGTGCTGGGTCAGAGATGTGAGCACAGCTCTTATATGTCTGATCACAAACGTCATCCCTGCCAAACAAATTTACAGAAGACAGTAAAAACAATGGTTACAACTGCACATCACTGTGGAATTACAGTGAAGGGTTTAACTATAGATGTAACTATAGTGAAAATGTCACCCTAATTCATACTTTTCTTATCATTATTTGCCAACTCACAACATCACAATAATCAGACAGAAATGACTGCGTGCATGGTATTCATGGTGTTAAAGACCACTACGCAGGTTCTCACCCTCTGTGGATTTTTATACATTGGGAAATCTGCGAGGAGAGTGGCGGTGTAAAAGATCTGTACCAATACACACAGTCTCACCACCTGGGGAGTTTTATATGTCCGGAAACCTGCGTGGACAGTGGCAAACCCCTAGGTAACATTTAGGGATCTATAAGGTTTTCTTGCATTGACTGCTCAATTGCAATTCAATGGCAATATTCAACAATAGTCCACTATCAGACAAGTGCCTGAACAAGGATGGAATATTGGCAGAATAGCGAGGAGAAAGCAACTACTCTCCGAGAACATTGCTGCCTGCCTAAAGTGTGCAGAAGGCCTCATGGATGAACCAGAAGGCTACAGGAAGAACGTTCAGTGTTTGAGTGAGCACAGAATGGAACTTCTTACTTTAAATGAGAAATAAACAACAAACACTGTCAGGGTTGTATCATCGGTCATGTGTTTTCCAATCATATTTCATGTCTCTCATCTTCTTCCAGTATGTGGAATTTGATCAAACAGTTAATTCCCCCTCAGCATTTTCTCCTCCAACTCCTTGAGCCATTGTAAGTTGCTGTAACCTAAAGCAGCTTTGAAATTCACACAGTCACCTTTGCTAAATTTGACCACCCAATGATCTAGAGATGCAGCGAAATGGCTACCTAACCCCTGTCGGGGACAGTGGAGTGGAGTGGAATAATTTCTGTTAGGTTCAGGATTCTTCTAGCTGAAAATGGATGGAACGTTGAGGACACCAACAATCTGATGGTGACTGACAGCATCAGAAGAAGCACAGATCCCTCTCCTCCTCAGACATCAAGCTTGCGTTCCTTGCCAACTCACAGGTCATCCAACACAGCCATACAGAATGAAGAAACCATGCAGCAGAGTCGAGTTAGTCTCACTCCTGTAGGGCGATTTAGGTGAATGAGAGCTGGTGCGTGCTTCTATTGAGGTCCAGGAAGTCACGTTCTTGCTGCTTGTCCATCTCAACCATCCATCTCTTCATCCACAGGCAAAGCTCATCAATAACAGTGGGGGTACTGGTGGACAAATCAAACTCACCTCTTAATTCCCCGCTTAGCAGATTCAAGCCAATTTTAGCATTGATTAATTTGGATGGATACCAAGCAAGGTTTTTTCTCTGCCACCTCATCAGCCATAGAACTGCATGATCGAGCTGTTAACGGATGCCACCTCGCCCTCCAGCCCCCTTGACAACCTGACCTGACTGGAGAACGGCAGAGTGTAACAACCACCCACTTGTTGTTACTGCTTTTTCTATAGTAATATAATTCTGTGTTATCTTAATACATAATACATCAGTGAGTCATTAGCTACAGGTATTTTTACAACACAAAACAAGCAGACATGAGCAGAAAACCAAGTCCTTTTTTTATATTAAACCTTACTTATTACTTATGACAGGAAAGTGATCCTATCTCTAAACATTTTATACTCTAAATAAATGTTTTTCTGCTGGTCATTTAGGGGTATTGCGGTTTGGGTCGTATATATCCACCCAATGTGATGAGCTTTGCATGAGCTTTATGAACCATTTGTTAGGAATTATCAATTCAAAGTGTGAAAATGTCCCTATACCATAAGCTTGTTGCATGCGTCAACATATCTCCTCCTTTCCAGTTTGTTAGATCCAGACAGGGATGCCCAGCCTCACCACTTACCTTTAGCACTTGAGCCCCTTGCCTGTGCAATCAAGGCAAGCCAAAACATAACTAGCATAACACTTTTCAACAGGGGTGCCGCCAGGAAGTTTTGGCCCCATGAAAAGAAATCTAATTGGGCCCTTGTATAAGACTGCAAAAAAAAAAAAAAGAAATACTGTTTTATATAAAACTCTGCATTTTAATAATATTTTTGACGATCATTCCCATATTTGTGAAGAACAACATGACAGTTACTTAGTTACTGCTCACTGTCTCCCTTGTAGTCCTGCATGCAGGTCTAATTTATCTCCACAGCTGAAGACTCACAGGTGGTGGCTTTGGATTTGGGGTGTGACAATACATATATGAGTCTATATGGTTGTTGTGATTGAATCTTCTGATTTCCAGAACATATAAACATTTCTCTGATTGTACTGAGAGTTGTATTGAGTCACACAGTCTGCATGCAGCAGGAATGTTCTCCTCTGTTCCTACTGCACAGCAGGAAGCTGAGAGTCCCAAACTACTGACCAAACACTCTATTGTAGTGATAGCTGAATTTCAACTATATTATACACATACACATGCTCTTTTTATTTCAGAACTGTTTTTA
>JARJLU010017731.1:0-12741 GCA_030272975.1 Sparidentex hasta | reverse complement strand
TGCAGCACGACCCACAACCAGCTAACACATGCCGAATTTACAAGAAGGCCCAAATAATGAAGAATCAGTCACAAACAGCGTTTCAGGAGGTTAGAAAGCATCTCCTGACTCAAAAACTCACTAAATAGAGAGATTTCGTAAGGGAGTCTGGGGGTTGACGTGTTCACACTGTTAGCGACGTCTCCACAGAGGATTTCTGGGTATTGCAGTTCCAATGAAGAGTAGAACGTGTTGGTCGTTGATCTCTGAGTGTCCTGAGAGACAAAGAGACACTGAGCTGAAACAAGACAGCCAAACTGTTACTGATGTGAAATAATGAGTTCAACAGCTAAATTCAGCTTTTAAATGCAGAACATGTGAGTTTCTCTCCTTGTAAAACGTGTCAGTTTGCACCAGCCTACATTTACTATACGGTGAGGCAGGTATTATTGTGGAATAAAGCTCACATGCAGTCAAACGTGGTTTACAACTAGAGTCGACTGTCCAGGTGACGTCTGCTGTGAACAGCAACTCATGAATATATAATGTGGAGGTGAGAGAGTCAGGCATCAGGAAGAAGATGCAAACACAATGAGGAACTAACCTGTGAAGGAACTGATCTGACGTCAGCTCAAAGGTCAGGAAACTTTCTCAGAGAGAAAAATCTGATGTTTATTCTCAGAAATCTTGTAAAGGAGGATCGACTGACTTCAGCTCTCCTGACAAACTGTTAAAATGTGTCGGGACAATCTGTCAATATTCAGCTACTTCAGCAAAGGAGAAACATTTCAGTGATGCTGTGCGACATCTTTCAGTCTGATTATAAACTCGTCAGCTGATCGTTTCACAAACAAAGTCACATTTAAACAAAAAGGAACAATTTGTACAAGTTTTGGACTCTTTGCTCTGAACATCAACGTTCAGAAGTTGTTTTGCTGTTTAGTTTGACGGACCAGATTCAAATCCAACAAACAAAAAAAATGAAAATACAGCTGGACTTCAACAGCCACAAAACACTGAGAGAAACACAATGATTGTCATTCAAATGTGTTTTCTTCTCATATAATAATCAGACAGAAATGAAGAGATGTTGTGCAGTTTATGACTCTGTCACTACGGACATAATTACATGTGTTAACCAACACCATCAAACTTTTAGTTTCATCATTAGAAACACATGAAACAAGTCAGAGTGTTTCACGTGGAGTGTCGAGTACATTTGATCAGATTTTACTGTCCATTTACAACTTTGTTCACAAAGATTCTTTACAATTAAAGCTGCAGACGAGTCGATGTTTTCTGTTTCTTACATTTCACTGATAGTTGTGGATTTTATTGGAACAAGAGCCAGAATTCAAAACAACACATGACAGAAAGTACAAGTCAACGCAATTTCCACAATTTAATGGAAGAAGTTTCAAATGTAAATGAAGAATCTTTTCAATCAGTTTGAATCATTTTGTACAAAGTTGATGATGAATTTATTACAAGAAGCTGAAAGATTGATGTGACTGTGATCCTGTACAGACTCAACTGTTCAGCACTGACAATGTTTCTGTGACAGGAGGAGACTCTGCACACTAAACACCACACAGACTCACTGAGGAACCAGAACCGGACCAGAAGAACCCAAATCCAGGATAAAGAGGTTGAGTGAATGTGGTGTTGAAGGTGTGGAGGTGGATCAGTGAGTCAGAGGAGACTCTGTAGAAGGACAGAGTGCCAGCAGGACAGTCCACATACACTGCTACTCTACCAGAGGAGGAGGAGGAGGAGGAGGAGGAGGAGGAGGAGGAAGAGGAGGAGGAGGAGGAGACAACTGTTTTTCTCTTATTGTGCCAGACAGAGTAACGACCATCATCACAGTCCAGACTCCAGGACTGATCATTGAATCCAAACACACAGTCTTCACTGTCTCCTTTCCTTCTGATTCTTTTGTAACTCACTGATATAGAAACTCTTCCTCTCCACTCGACCTCCCAGTAACAGCGACCAGTCAGACCAGTTCTACACAGCAGCTGATGACACCACTCAAACCTCTCTGGATGATCAGGATATGACTGATCCTCCTCCACACGTGTCATCTTCCTGTTGTTGTCAGACAGTTTGACGTTTCTGTCGACTGTATTTGTGTCGACTGTGAGCTCACAGGAATCTGATGGAGAGAAAAAGACACAACACAGCTGCAGTTATTAATGTGTCATCAGTGTGATGATGACATCACAGATGTGAATGAGTGATGTCACAGTGTTTTGATGAATGACAGTAAAAAGACACTCACACTTCCTCAGACCTGGTGTCAACCATCGGACTCCAGCAGGCTCCACCCTGAAAGGAGGAGGGGGGTCAGAGCAGCACATCCTCTTTCAGCATGCAAACATGGACATGACATGACTCTCATACACAGAAACACAATCTGTCCATCAGGCTGCTTCTCCCATGTTTCAGTTTTGTTATTTGCAATGCTAAAACTTTAAACCTCAACATCTCAGAACTGATGTGAACACAGATAGAACCTTATTATTCTGAGGTAGCGATTAGGCTGCTACATGTAGCCGACATTCATAATTATCATGTTGACAGCATGTGTTAGCATGTATCATCACATTACCCTCTGTAGTTAGAAGTCTCGTCCAGTTTGTGCTTCACAGCAAGTTCATAAAATCTGAAAGTATCTCGAGACATTTGTTTAAAAAAATGCTCTTTTTAATCTCTCTCAGATGATCTCTGCCTCCCTCCAACATCCTCCTACATCAGTAACATCAGTCAGATGTCCTCCCACAGTCCAAAGCACGGAAACAACATCGTGATAAAACTTCATCTTCCAACTGAGGCCGAACAATCAACGATCAACATGAGCTGCAGACTCTTGATGATGCTCTTTCTCTGCATCGTGATGCAGCTTATAATGGAGACATTTCATTCTTATTTATTACCTTTGTGATCAGATGACAAGTGGAAGCTCTCAGTTCGTCTGTTCACAGGCATTAAAATGTGTCTGACAGAATACATGGATGTTACTTCCCCACTGATGAGCAAATGCAACACGACATCATGTCAAGACTGGTGGGACAGAATTGTAACTGGTACATTTACCCACCAACCCACTAGATAAAAAAACATTTAATCACATTTTTTTATATGGGAAACTGCTGCTACACATAAACACACACATCATTAATGATGCAGCAGCTGTCTGTGACTCCTCCTCATCACTCTTTGTCTCAGAGGGCAGGATTTCATCATCACAGGTAGGCCTGCTGTAAAAAGCCACTCAGACTGTTACACAACTGCACTGTGAGGACAAAACCAGATGTTCTCTTAGAGCCAAATTATTTTTATTTCAAATCACTTCATGAAACAGATCAATAAACTGTCAGTTGTGATTAACGTTGACAGGACAACATGTGTTCTTACAGGCTTGCAGGCGAGTTTACCTGCTTTGATCTTTTAGCGTATCGATGAGCAGAATCCCATCCCGCCCTCTTCAGGTCCAGACTGAGTGGAGTTTATTTTCAGCACTCAGTGTGACCAGAAGCCACAACAGTCTCTCCTGTGTCATGCTGCTTCTCAGATTAGTTCAAGATTTTGGGGCTTGCGACAGTTACAGAAATAGTTTAATAGCCATGGTGACATCAGGCACACTTGGTAATATGGAGCGCTGCTTTATGAATAGAGTGTGTTACAAATCTTGAACTGAGCTGAGCTCGATTTCTTTTATGGTGGACACAAATGTGCTTCTCTTCCGTGCCGCTCTTGCAGGCCCTGAAACCTGTGTGTTACCTGCACAATGGCAGCGTGTTTTTGTGGAAATGTATGACTGAGCAGGACTTTGGGCAGTTTCTTTAAGGCAGTGAAACTCTCCTCTGAGTGACACGACGGTCTGAGATGCTCTGGATACATATTTGCTTGCCTGCAAAATATTAATGTTCTGTTTTTGGAGATTTTGTGAAACAGTGCTGATAGTTTCCAGAATTTTACCCTGTATCACTGTCTGAAGGACAAACTCAAAATGTTCCATGTTATGTTCGAGTCCATCGGCCTCATCTGGCTTTTTAGATAACAGACACTTTTTCTAAGTGCTTTCATCACATCTGGGTAACGAAAGTGGAGTGAGCACACAGCATCATTTCTGGATACCCAGTGCGTCGGGTACAGACATTCAAGTGTTGGTTGCTCTGTCACTTTGAACTGTGACTCAACAAGCTGCCATCTTTTCATACTACCACTGAAAGAAATATATCATTTCTGTACAGCATAATAGTATTCTTTTACTTTTGAAACATTTTGGCATGTATCATTCAGGACCAGGTTTAGATTGTGAGAAGCACAGCGAATATAGATGGCATTTGGTTCCCTGTCCACAACCCAGAGTATGCACCACTCATTGTGGCTGCGCCATCGTAACCCTGTCCTCTGCATTTATTTAGAGATGTTCCCTTCTTCTCTAAAAGTCCAACAATCTCTTTCTCCAAACCAGATGTGCTTTGATGATGGACTGCATGGAAACCCTTCAAACTTTCATGTATTTTAACCTCTAATGGATTATCATTTTCATCTTTTGGAATAGTGACATATCGTATCACCTGACTGACTTGATCTACTTTAGAAATGTCTGCAGTTGTGTCCATTATTACAGAATAAAATTCTGCTTCATGGATTTCTTTCACCATTTCATCTTGAATCATTTTGTTTTGAATTTTTGGGCTTTTCGTAAGTATCGTGTCTGACTTTTACTAGTTATTAACCTCTTTAATACAGGGTCATACCGGCCAAGAAGTTCTATAACAGACAAAAAGTTTCTGTTTCTGTTATTTTTCTGTAATGTCTACAGGGAAATTAGCCCTGTCACTGGGGTAAGACATGTCCGTTTTAAGAGCCGATTCTGGGCTAATTTGAAATTCAGAGCTATCTCATTGTTTCTCTCCAAAGATTGTTTTGCAATCAGGCTGCCTTGTTTCATCCCCGTCAACCTCACTGTTGCTTTCCAAGTCTTCCTATGTAAGACAAACATGAGCTTGGATTGCTTTTCCATGGAGTCATAATCATACATTTTCATCCTTGAGCTGCGGAACTCTACTGCACATGGTTATTTCTGCGTTGGGTCTTTTTCTGAGGTTGGTAAAACTACATAAATTAGCGGACTGCTAACTTGATCTCTCAAGGGGGAGTCTCAGTCAGTGTTAAGGTACGTCAGACCATCAGATGGGTTAAATTTACACCGGAATATCCCTTTGATATCATAAAACAGCAGTAACATGGTGGAAAAAAGATTTAATGTTAATGTTCTGATTACCCTCTTTAATCAGTGTGGAGTGTGACAAGAAATCAGACAGGCACATTTTGAAAAGGCACTAAAGTAGTCTGAAGAAAGAGGTGAAACTTTAGTGTTTGTGCCAAAATCCTCCTGGTTGCTGATCTTCATCTCTTTTTCTTATCTTCCTCTCTTCACTTGTATCTATTGCCTTAGTGCCATGCTGCATTTCTGCTGAACTGCACTGAACATATGGAGGTGGAGTAAATGAAGCAGACCTTCTGACACTGAACCATCTACAATCCAGATACATAGTCTCACACTGACTGTCTGTGGCTGCAGCAGGACTCTTCAAACCTGAGAGTGTCCAGTCTCCGGCCTGGATCCTTCAGTCGAGCAGACAGCTGCTTCACTCCTGAGTCTCCTGGATGATTGTAGCTCAGGTCCAGCTCTCTCAGATGGGAGGGGTTGGAGTCCAGAGCTGAGGCCAGAGAAGTACAGCCTTCCTTTGTGATCAGACAGCCTGACAGCCTGCAGACACACAAAACATCACACATCAGCTGAGGGTCCTGATGACTCAGCGCACATCTGTGTTCAAGGGTTTAATGTTTATTATATTCATCATCTTATTTTTCACTAATTAATAAATCAGCACTAAACACAGATTATAACTGAAGCTGATGGAAATACCATTAGTTTTGCAAATATTTGATCATGAACAAACATATTGCATGGAATAAAATGAAGGCCTGATGATAACATCAGAAGAAAAGTCAGAGGATCACCAAAGTAATGACAGTTCATCTGACGGGAGCATTAATGTCTTAATCAAACCCCATGACAATACATCCGGTGGTTGTTGAGATTAGTAAATCAGGACCAAAGTGCAGAATAGACTGACGAACCCACATTTTATATGAAATGCATTCATGCTTCCATCAGGAAGAGATGCAATTATTTTGGTGATCTTCTGACGTATGAGATCTATTGTTTCATTTATTTTTTTACCCTGTCTGGTTTAGACCTGCTCCAATTGTGCAGTTACAAGAAATAATGAAATAAAATAGTGAATCCTGACCTGAGAGTTTCAAGGGCACAATGTGGACTCTTCAGTTCAGCAGACAGTAGCTTCACTCCTGAATCCTGCAGGTTGTTGTTACTCAGGTCCAGCTCTCTCAGATGGGAGGGGTTGGAGTCCAGAGCAGAGGCCAGGGAAGTACAGCCTTCCTCTGTGATCAGACAGCCTGACAGCCTGCAGACACACAAAACAACACACATCAGCTGAGGGTCCTGATGACTCAGCACACATCTGTGTTCAAGGGTTAAATGTTTATTATAGTCATCCTCTTATTTTTCACTAATTAATTAATCAGCAGAATTGCAGCGTATGACTGAAGTTGATGGAATTGCCATTAGTTTTGCAAACATTTGGTCAAAAACCAACATATTATTCAGATTAAAATGATGAACTGATGATGGAGCTGGAAGAAAAGTCAGAGGATCACCAAAGTAAGTAAGACAGTTCATCCTGAGGGGAGCATGAATGTCTGAACCAAACCTCATGACAATCCATCCAGTGGTTGTTGAGATTAGTAAATCGGGACCAGAGTGACTGACGGACCCACATTTTATATGAAATGCATTCATGCTTCTATCAGGATGAGATGTAATTATTTTGGTGATCTTCTGACATACATTTTTAACTTTTTTTTCTCTCCAAAAAGTCTGGTTTAGACCTGCTCCAATTGTAGAGTTAGATGAAATGATTAAAAAAAAAGAAAAGATGAATCCTGACCTGAGAGCTTCAAGGGCACAGTGTGGACTCTTCAGTTCAGCAGACAGTCGCTTCACTCCTGAGTCCTGCAGGTTGTTGTTACTCAGGTCCAACTCTCTCAGATGGGAGGGGTTGGAGTCCAGAGCTGAGGCCAGAGAAGTACAGCCTTCCTCTGTGATCAGACAGCCTGACAGCCTGCAGACACACAAAACAACACACATCACAGATCAGCTGAGGGTCCTGATGACTCAGTGCACATCTGTGTTCAAGGGTTTAATATTTATCATATTCATCTTTTTATTTTTCACTAATAAATAAATCAGCACTAAACACAGGGTATAACTGAACCTGATGGAAATGCCATTCGTTTTTCAAGTATTTGCTCATGAAACAACATATTGTACAGATTAAAATGATGAACTAATGATGGAGCTAGAAGACAAGTCAGAGGATCACCAAAGTAATGACAGTTCCTCCTGAGGGGAGCAGGAATGTCTAAACAAAACCTCATGACAGTCCATCCAGTGGTTGCTGAGATTAGTAAATCAGGACCAAAGAGCAGAATAGACTGATGGACCCACATTTTATACAAAATGCATTCATGCTTCCATCAGGAAGAGATGTAATTATTTATATTATATTGGTGATCTTCTTGTATATGAGATATATTTTTTCCTTTTTTTAAAAAAAAAAGTCTTGTTTAGACCTGCTCCAATTTTACAGTTAGATGAAATAATGAAATAAAATAATGAATCCTGACCTGAGAGTTTCAAGGACACAGTGTGGACTCTTCAGTTCAGCAGAAAGTCGCTTCACTCCTGAATCCTGCAGGTTGTTGTTACTCAGGTCCAGCTCTCTCAGATGGGAGGGGTTGGAGTCCAGAGCTGAGGCCAGAGAAGTACAGCCTTCCTCTGTGATCAGACAGCCTGACAGCCTGCAGACACACAAAACAACACACATCAGCTGAAGGTCCTGATAATTCAGTGCAAATCTGTGTTCAAGGGTTTAAAGTTTATTATATTCATCTTCTTATTTTTCAGTAATTAATTAATCAGCACTAATGCAGAATATAACTGAAGCTGATGGAAATGCCATAAGTTTTGCAAATATTTGTTCATGAACCAACATATTGTACAGATTAAAAGGATGACCTGATGATGGAGGTAGAAGAAAAGTCAGAGGATCACCAAAGTATTTACAATTCATCCTGAGGGGAGCACGAATGTCTGAACCAAACCTCATGACAATCCATCCAGTGGTTGTTGAGATTAGTAAATCGGGACCAAAGTGCAGAAAAGACTGACGGACCAACATTTTATATAAAATGCATTCATGCTTCCATCAGTATGAGATGTAATTATTTTAGTGATCTTCTGACATATGAGATATATTTCATATATTTTATATTTTCAACTCTTTTTTACCCTGTCTGGTATAGATCAGCTCCAATTATACAGTCAGATTAAATAATGAAATAAAATAATGAATCCTGACCTGAGAGTTTCAAGGACACAGTGTGGACTCTCCAGTTCAGCAGAAAGTCGCTTCACTCCTGAATCCTGCAGGTTGTTGTTACTCAGGTCCAGCTCTCTCAGATGGGAGGGGTTGGAGTCCAGAGCTGAGGCCAGAGAAGTACAGCCTTCCTCTGTGATCAGACAGCCTGACAGCCTGCAGACACACAAAACAACAAACATCACAGATCAGCTGAGGGTCCTGATGACTCAGTGCACATCTGTGTTCAAGAGTTTAATGATTATTTTATTCATCTCCTTCTTTTTCACTAATCAAATAATCAGCACTAAACACAGAGCATAACTCAAGCTAATAGAAATGCCATTAGTTTTGCAGATATTTGTTCATGAACCAACATATTGTACAGATTAAAATGATGAACTGATGATGGAGGTAGAAGACAAGTCAGAGGATCAATAAAGTATTTACAGTTCATCCTGAAGGGAGAGTGAATATCTGAACCAAACCTCATGACAATCCATCCAGTGGTTGTTGAGATTAGTAAATCGGGACCAAAGTGCAGAATAGACTGACGGACCCACAGTTTATATAAAATGCATTCATGCTTCCATCAGGATGAGATGTAATTATTTTTGGTGATCTTCTGACATATGAGATATATTTTTTTATTTATTTTTTTACCCTGTCTGGTTTAGACCTGCTCCAATTGTACAGTTAGATGAAATAATGAAATAAATAATGGATCCTGACCTGAGAGTTTCAAGGACACAGTGTGGACTCTTCAGTTCAGCAGAAAGTCGTTTCAATCCTGAATCCTGCAGCTTGTTGGTACTCATGTCCAGCTCACTAAGACTAGAGGACTGGGAGCTGAGAACTGAGGACAGAGCTTCACAGCTTCTCTCTGAGAGGTTACAGCTACTTATTCTGAACAGGAAATAATAAATAAGAACATGGTAAAATGTTTAGTTTTCTTGAGACAGTATCAGTGTTTCAAACTACCCAACCTATTTTAGTGTCATTTCCACATCTCATTTTATTGTCTTGAATGCACCATTCATTTCAAAGAGATACTTGGTTAAATAACTACTGTGTTCACCAAAATCATATGTATGTGTCAAATACATTTAAATGAGATCAAACAAATGCAGTGTGAGTTTTGTGTATGTCACCTAAACTATGCTGGAATGTGGTCCAATAGTGTCTAGTGTCTAAATACTTTTGGCACATGGTCTCTGTAAGTCCTACAAGCAAGTGAGTGTTTCAGCGGTGAATCAGTGAAATTATGAACTCAGTCACGATGTGTGTCTAAGTGTAACGCTGTCCATCGCACTGAAATGGAGCAGAGATCGACTGAAACTGAAATGGAACATGTCACTTCACGGGGTTTCTTGGCCCGCTGTTTTTTGTGGTTGTAAATAAAACACAGGGCCTAAATTCCATTTCTCCCACCATTGTAACAGTCCGCAGGAAGCATTCACCAGAGTAGGATCGTCTCTGTGTTCGAGACCTGTGAGGAACAGTGATCTGACCTCAAACCTCCCAGATTGCAGTATGGACTCTCCAGACCAGGTAACAGTCGCTTCACTCCTGAATCCTGCAGGTTGTTGTTGCTCAGGTCCAGCTCTCTCAGACTAGAGGACTGGGAGCTGAGAACTGAGGACAGAGCTTCACAGCTTCTCTCTGAGAGGTTACAGCCACTCAGTCTGGATAAAGAATAATGAGCAGAATAAGAACTTAACAATTCTATTTGGGTCAATGACAGCACATTCACTGCATCCTGTAGAAACGTCTCCACACTTACAGAGCTTTGTTGGAAGCTTTGACCACTGGCAGCAGCCTCAGAAGAGCCTCCTCTGAAGCAGAGTATTTCTTCAGGTCAAACACGTTCAGATCTTTTTCTGATGACAATAAGATGAAGACCAGAGCTGACCACTGAGCAGGAGACAGTTTATCTGTGGAGAGACGTCCTGAACTCAGGGACTGTTGGATCTCCTCCACTAGAGAACGATCGTTCAGTTCATTCAGACAGTGGAACAGATTGATGCTTCTCTCTGGAGACAGATTCTCACTGATCTTCTTCTTGATGTACTCGACTGTTTCCTGATTGGTCTGTGAGCAACTTCCTGTCTGTGTCTGCAGACCGTTCAGGAGAGTCTGATTGGTCTGCAGTGAAAGACCCAGGAGGAAACGAAGGAACAAGTCCAGGTGTCCATTTGGACTCTGTAAGGCCTCGTCCACAGCACTCTGGAGGTGCTGTGTCAATGCAACTTCGTTTTTTCTTGTTTCAGACTCCTGGGAGTTGATGGGATGTGTTGGTTTGTCTCTGAGTAGTTTAGACCACCAGGATGTTGACTGCTTTTCTTCTACCTGCAGATTGAGTCTGGAGTTAATGAATGTCAGATGGCTATGAAGAGCAGCCAGAAACTCCTGAACACTCAGATGGATGAAGCAGAACACCTTGTCCTGGTACAGTCCTCTCTCCTCTTTAAAGATCTGTGTGAACACTCCTGAGTACACTGAGGCTGCTGTGATATCGATGCCACACTCTGTCAGATCTGATTCATAGAAAATCAGGTTTCCTTTCTGCAGCTGATCAAAAGCCAGTTTTCCCAGAGACTCAATCATCTTCCTGCTCTCTGGAGTCCAGTGTGGATCTGTCTCAGCTCCTCCATCATACTTGACCTTCTTCACTTTGACCTGAACCACCAGGAAGTGGATGTACATCTCAGTCAGGGTCTTGGGCAGCTCTCCTCTCCTTCTGGTCTTCAACACATCCTCCAGAACTGTAGCAGTGATCCAGCAGAAGACTGGGATGTGGCACATGATGTGGAGGCTTCGTGATGTCTTGATGTGGGAGATGATTCTGCTGGCCTGCTCCTCGTCTCCGAATCTCTTCCTGAAGTACTCAGGAACACAACCTGGAACTCTTCAAACCTGCAGATTTCTTTGGTTTCAGTGAAGAAGTGATGAACAAGTTCCACCAAGCTGAACTTTTTCTCTTTCAGCACATTCAGCTCTCTGAAAGTGAATGGAAATGTGAACTGTATGTCCTGGTTGTCTTTGTCTTCAGCCCAGTCCAGAGTGAACTTCTGTGTTAAGACTGTTTTCCCGATGCCAGCCACTCCCTTTGTCATCACTGTTCTGATTGGTTCGTCTCTTCCAGGTGAGACTTTAAAGATGTCTTCTTGTCTGACTGTTGTTTCTGGTCTGTGTAGTTTCCTGGATGCTGTTTCAATCTGTCTGACCTCATGTTCATCATTGACCTCTGCAGTCCCTCCCTCTGTGATGTAGAGCTCTGTGTAGATCTGATTCAGAAGGGTTGGGTTTCCTGCTTTAGCGATCCCCTCAAACACACACTGGAACTTCTTCTGAAGGTTAGATTTAAGTTCACGCTGACAAACTGCAGAATGACTTTCTAAATAAACACACAACAAAAAAGATCAAGTTATTTTTAAAGAAAAAATGACAAATTCCTTCCCCTAATATATACTTCTGTGTTGTGTTTCCTCCATCTGTTGAGACATTACAAATTGTCTCATTGATCCATCATGTTAAATGTTTAGAGAAATCCTCTTACTGCTCTGCAGACAGTCAGCCAGCTCCTCCTGCTTCATTCTCCTCAGGAAGTGAAGTGTGATCTTCAGAAATGCCTCTCTGCTGCTCCTCCTCTGCTCTTCATCCTCACCGTCCAACACCTCCTCATCCTCCCTCTGACTCTCTGAGCATTCTGGGTAATCTGAACTCAGAACCTTCTGGACCTTCTTCAGCTCATTCTTCACAAAAGTGACAATGTTCTCCTCCAGCAGCTGAAACAGAATATTATGTGAATGACAACATTTAACATCAGATCCATGTTGGACAGATTCACCACTGGTCTGTAAAGTGCAGCATGGAGATTATTGTGAACAGACTGGATGTAAAAGTAGTTGTTGTTCATGTACAGACCATAAATATGGAGTCCAGGTGTGTCTGATGCTGCTGGACCGACGGACCTCTGGGAACCTCTGAGCTCTCCTGGTCGACTCTGTGGAGGAATCATGAAGAATCAGTCACATTGTGTCTGTCCACTCAGAGACAAACACAAGCTGAAGGTCCTTTGAGTTCAAGTGTTGATGACATCATTGAATCAGATGTTTCCTCTGACATCACAGTGTTGGTCGTACTGCTGATCCCACTGTGAATCAACAGTCAGTCAGTTTACTGGGTTGGTTCAGCAGCTTGTCTGGTTTAGTCCCTCCAGCTCTTATTGACCCGTTTAATA
>JARJLU010017730.1:0-18402 GCA_030272975.1 Sparidentex hasta | reverse complement strand
GGTCACAGAGAGGAAGACAGGAGGAAACACGGTCACAGAGAGGAAGACAGGAGGAAACGTGGTCACAGAGAGGAAGACAGGAGGAAACACGGTCACAGAGAGGAAGACAGGAGGAAACACGGTCACAGAGAGGAAGACAGGAGGAAACACGGTCACAGAGAGGAAGACAGGAGGAAACACGGTCACAGAGAGGAAGACAGGAGGAAACATGGTCACAGAGAGGAAGACAGGAGGAAACACGGTCACAGAGAGGAAGACAGGAGGAAACACGGTCACAGAGAGGAAGACAGGCAGGCAGACATATAGACTCATTCAAAGACAAACAAACATGTTCTGGCTATTCTGGGAGACATCCTGGGGATTTCTGTGTGTGTATATTCACTTCATGTTCCCCATGACCTCGCATACACACACACACACACACACACACACACACACACACACACACACACACACCTCTAATTATAACACTCAGGTAAACTCGAGTCCGGGAGGAAGAGAGTACTTAGCATTGCTATAGCAACCGTATCGCAGGGCTGGTTGCCGGGGGAGATTGTTTTGTGCCATCTCTGTTGGGAGGACCGTGTGTGTGTGTGTGCGTGAGAGACAGAGTGTGTGTCTGTGTGTGTGTGCGTGCGTGTGAACTTTCCGTGTTACTCACCACACCTTATCAAGACTCGACTGAACAAGCTGTCGGTTTGAATCCAGTCGTGTGTCTCAACAGTCTTATTAATATTCATAAATCATTTAGTTTAATCGTCGATCAGGAGACAGAAACATGAACCACATGGTCAGAGATCAGAGATCAGAATATGACCTCTGATCTCTGTGGAAAGCTGTGTTCACTGGCCTGCTTGAGCTCTAATCCATCCATACACCTGCACACACCACAATACACCTGATCCACTGTAATCTAATCTCTAATAATCCAATCTAGCAGAGCCTAATCTACTCAGAGCTGGTCTGACTGGAGATCTTCACTGAACCGGCAGGGTCCACTGGGTGGATCGGATCTCGTGGAGTTGTTTGAATTAATTCAAGATCTGTAGCTAATGTGTGTTAGCATGCTACTGTTAGCATTAATACTAAAGCTGCTGAACCTCGTGTGTGAAGCTGCTGAACACACTGTGACATGAAGACGAGCCCGACCGTTCAGAACAATCTGAACCAGGCCGGCTGGACGATGTTTGAGGAGTCACATGATGAGAGCCGAGCACGTCGCAGCAGAGCAGAGGTCAGAGGTCAGAGGCATCAGAGCTCAGGACGGAGGGCTGAGGGAGTTTTGGGCAAAGTTTTGAAGTCGTGTACATTAACTTAAGGTCAGTGTGGCTCCCTCAGTGTTTCCATGTGACGGGGCGCAGAAAATCCCTCCGGCTCTGAGTCTGTTTTAATGTCTCATCAGTGACACAGCAGCTCCTGAAATAGAAGCTAAACTATCGAGGCGGGTCGCCTAGCTGTTAGCATCACAGCACAGAACAGGCTGGCTACGAACCAACGCTTTGATCCCAGCCGAGGGGTAACTGTGTGTGTGTGTGTGTGTGTGTGTGTGTGTGTGCGTGTGTGCTTGCGCGCGTGTCACTTTGATCACCACATTTGGTCACATTAATAACAGAGTCGTCTCCGATGTGTTATCATTAGAACATCTAAACCATCCTGATTACCAAGCACTTATAAGGACATGGACAGACACACACACACACACACACACACACACACACACACACACACACACACACACACACACACACACACACACACACACACACACACACACACACACACACACACACACACACACACACACACACACACACACACGCGCTGCTGGTCTAATGATGAGTGTTCACAGCAGCTTGATCTTGATACACTCGTCCAAAGTAACCAAGAAAAACATTCATCAACATTCCTGCTGGCAGTCGGCATGTTCGGCCACCTGATCTGCGGCCGTCGGGGAGTTTCGGTCTGAAAAGACGTCCAGTTAATTTTAGTGTCTAATCTCGACCCTTCTGAACCCTGAAGTACTTCTGCTGAGTTTCACCGCTTTGATTTACAGGCTTATGGGAATTAACACTACATGTGTGAGGTTGGCATGCCATAAATTGTTATTTTTAGAATAAGCTGAGTGTTAAGATGTGTTCAGACTGAAGGCATTACTAATTTTAGAGACGGGCGAGATCTCGTGTACCGCCACAGAAACAAGTGGACGTGAACGGATGTAAATCCACCGCTGAGCAGCACGAAGTCACGCAGACAATGAAAATTAAAGTGCGTCAAGTTGATAATAAACGTTACACTAAAAACTAGTTTGTAGTTTTTTGTGAAACCAACTCGGAGAAAAAACAACTTGGATTACAGGTGTGATGTGCAGACAGATGCTTCATACGCTCCTTCGTCATGTGGCTAAATGATTTTAAGTAGTACTTCATTGATTTGTCACGTTTCCATTAAACGACATGAAGAACTGCGCTGACATTTATTGTGATTTCGCAGCTCTCTGTGTTTCAGTCGAGTCTCTGCTGGTGTTCTCGCCGGTTCAGGAAACTTAGTGTTCAGCATTCTTCTTCTCTCAGCGCTCAGCGTTCAGCCGGCTCGCGGTCCACACGTCATTATGGAAAATGCCAGCGCTCTATTCATTTCAGTGGGGAACTTTTCACGCCGCTGAGTCTAAATGTTGCTGAGGAGAGTTTCTTTAGTCTGGAGGAAAAATGTGTCAGACACAGTTGAACTTTTAATAATGAAAAGCCAAAGGGAATAAAGGCTACTTAACCTTTTCTGGACCACCTCACGCCTCTTTATCCTCAACAGAACCTTTTTATAACTCGTACATCAGAAGCTGAGAGGCTCTCGGGCTGCAGTCCTGCTGTTTGCTGTCGAACAGTCCAAACGCTGCTCCACAAACAGAATCTCATACGATGCTTTAGTGTTGCGAGCAGCTGTAATATCCTGTGTAACATCTCATCAGCACCAGTTTCATGGGTTTAATGTGACTTTCATTTAGATTTCTAACATCCCATTGTGTGAATGCTGTTTGTTCACACTGTAGTTCTGAAACCTGACGTCCTGATCCGATGTGGTGACTGTAGAACCTCGACCTTCTATCTGTGAGGCTCAGACTTCAGGGTTCAGTCCTCAGTGACTGCAGCCGTACGACGATCTGAACGACCTCGTGTGCATCCGGTTATCTGACCGTCATTCCTTCAGACTGTCTCTGTTTTTAATGGAGTGTGTTAACATCCTGTCCGCTGAACGCTGTTTACTCGCTCGGCGCCGGTCTCGATTGAAAGCCTCGCTGCTCTACATGCATTTTAAAAGAGACGAGCCGGCTGACAGCGGCTCCGGGCTGTTGTAAAATCCCTGTGAAACGAGTTCTCGAGTGGCTCATTACTTAGCTATGTGTGTTGGTGCAGGAAGAAGTGGCGCTGGCTTTGATTCAGACACTTGTTGGCGTTCCTCGACAATTGTGCCGAGTGCTAAGTCATGTTCATTTCACCAGCTGTGTCCGAATGATTTATAGCGGGAGGATAATGTGACGCTACAGAAATAGAGCCTGAGGGGGCGTCGGGGACGGCGTCTCAGCGGGACCAGGAGCCCACCGTGGACCCCAGACGTGGGTTTGAGGTCGACTCCGGATCCGTCCGTCAGTCTCACAGTCGATCAATAAACTCCCTCCAGAGGAACTTATAGAGGAGACGAGAACTCGCCTCCTCTCTCCTCTCCTCTTTGTCTCTCCACATTTGTTTGTTTTCTGTCCGTCTTCTTTTCTCTGCGTTTATGTTTTAATCACTTCAACAGCCGGGATTCATTTTTATTTCTGTTTTCATGTATTGACACAAAGCTCACCATGCTGCTGTGTTGACACTGATGAAAGCGTGTGATTGTGTCCCTAAAGACTTTATGTAATAAATGATGAATCCAGTAATGGAAGTGTGTTTGTCTGCAGTACAGTAACACAGCGGCGTAATGAATCGCACTAATGGATCGAGTCTGTTCAGCAGAGATGTTCTCAAATTATTCGTGAGGACTAATTACAAAGCTGACCGCTGACAGCTGGATATGTTTCATGTTTCTGCCACAAAGTTTCATTTGGTGAAAAAAACCCACAAAGAGCTTCCTGATTAGTTTCAGTCTCAGTGTTTCTGGTTTTTGACTCCTTTTACTTTTCATTCACACTCACGTTCACGTCTTAGAACCAAAATCTAATCAGTGAACACAAACGTGAGTCAGGACGCCTCAGCTGCTCTCGTCTCTCACTGCACAATTCTGGGATCGAAACGTTTTCCAGGATGTTTCAAACAAGTTTCAGTCGTCACATCGCTCGAGCCAGGAAGTTAACGTGCAACAGCGTTTCTTCGGCTACTCGAAGTCTTTCATTCCCTCTGTGATTTTTCTTTGGATGTTTTCTTGATTTTCATCTACATCTTATTAATTGATGATCAAACTATTAACATCTACTTTTTATTTGATCAATATTTTTACTCTCATTTTATGTTTGACTCGTTTGTTTTGAGCTCCAGGTGGGATTAATAAAGTTGTGTTTGATGGTTTAGGATGTAAACACATATCGTCACATATCTACTGCGAAGGGAAAATGTACCGCTGAGTAAAGTGTCAGTCGACATGATGAGGAAATGTTTTCTACAGATCGTGTCTGAAGGACGACTGGGAAATTTCTGAGGATTTTCCCAGAATGACGCATCAAAACTTCAAATGAAATGATAGAAGTTGATTCCTCTGATGGTCCTGCTGATGTGACCGGAACAGATTTAACTCTATTTAATGTTGTTCTGCTTCATCCGGGAACTGACCGAGGGTCAGATTTCCTCCTTCCTGTCAGACCTGAACGCATCATCAGGTGAGGCGGAGCTTCAGGTGGACACGTCACCTCTCTGCTGTCTGTACACACACACACACGCACACACACACACACACAGCGACCATCTGCCTGCACGTGTCAGCAGTGTCAACTCGTTGTGTGTCAATAAAGCCACTTGTCGATAAATATTCATTTCTCTGCGACCACTTCCCACGATGGAGTCTGTCGTGTTTAATCTTTCATGCCGACTCCATAATTCACCTGGAGATCATCTCTGCTGCTGCCGGACTGTTTACCTCCACCTCACCACACACAGCCGGAGCTGCTACGGAGGCCCGGAGAGGACAACAGAGAGTTTGTGTGCTGCTGCGTTTCGTACTTCAGCAGGAGGAACAGCTCAGTGACATGAAGCTTCACACTTCTCATTGGATCTGAGCCGACTAGAAGACAAAATAATTAAAGCCTGAGACTTCACCTGACTTTACATCACCGTGGAGGGAGGAGGTGATGACTGGATTCGAACCAACAACCCACTCTTCCCTCTGCAACACTAAATCTTCTTCACCACTTCTTGGAGGATATTTATTCATGGAGGAGTTCACGACTCATTAAAATAAACCCGTCGTGATGAGATCTAACTGCCAGCGACTCTCCTCGTCTCTCACTGTATTGTAGAAACTTTTAATTAGTCTCCACTGATTGAAATGTTGTTTTTTTTTTCCTCAATTACAAACAACTCTCGCTTCACCGTCACTGAGTCGGACTGGAGGCAGAAAAACTGAAAAGTCGGGGAGATAAAAGCAAAAAGTATCGACTCATGTTTGAGTTCGAGACGAAATGAATTAAGTCAGATTTCTGCTCTCTCTCTCTCTCTCTAATGTGTCCTCTGGTTACCCATGATTCATTGTGTGTGTGTGTGTGTGTGTGTGTGTGACATATGAGGGTGGGGGGGTCATGATCAAGATGGTCGACATTATCCTGTCTGAGGCAGTCGGACGTAGGCAGCAGGAGAAGGTCAGCGTGTCGACTCGGATGCCGTTTTTCTTCGGGCTCGCTCGCTCTCTTCCTCTGTGTGCAGCTCAGGTGTCGCTCGTCCTTTTGTGTGTTTGTGTTGCCGCTGAGAAACTCTTTAGATACTCAAGCAGCCGTGTGTCAGCGTCCATCCCAGCAGGCCGGATCTCTCTCGGTATTGTATTTTAATTTATGCTCCTTAACACCATCTCGCCTTGTTCTCCAGCCTACACCTCTGTGTCTCTCCTGCCGCCGTGACCCGATTCCACCCCGAGGGATCGATGAAGTTCATTTCATCCTTCCATGTGGGCCGGTCTGATAACTGAGCCTCTGATTATTCATCCTCCTCTTCCTTCCTGTCAGCAAACCACTGAAACTCTCCGTGTTTCCTCGAGCAGCGCAGGAACGTAAACTTTTACAGTGAAGTTGGAAAGAAGAGGATGGAAATCAAGTTTTAACCTCCACGTAGTAGTGAGCAGCTGACAGCCAGGTTTCACAGGCAGGAGCTACAGTGAAACCAGGGCTATGAGTTAAGAAGCCAGGTATCCATATTTTGTAGTTCTGAACAGATGAAACCTCCAGAGAACACGTCATCAGCCCGTTTATAAGACAAAGATCCTGATGGTAAAGAAAAGTGTGACCTCGAGTCTCCCTGCACAGACGACAGGCAACTGAAGCTGTTAAATGCACCTGTGCTCTCTTCAAACCAAACCCCATTCATAAAAACACTAATTTTACCACACAGACCACAGCAGCTGGTCCAACCTCGAGTCTTAAAGGTCCAACTCATCTCTTTCGTCACTCGTTGATGGCCGGTCCGACCTGCAGACCCAGAGCACGAACTGGACTCAACAGTCCATACTGAGCCCTCAAGGAGTCCTGCAGAACTTCAGAAGTTCTAAATAAAACCTTTAAATCCTGTTTGAAACTGACGGACAACCAGTGAGACAAGGACATCAGTCCCACACCTGATACATACAACACAGGAGCTGCAGACGACAGCTGACCTGACCTGCAGACGGCTACATATCTTCACCACTCCTCTTCAGCTGTCGTTATACGAGGACGACTCTGTGCTGTGCAGCTCAGACACCGACAGTATCACCTCCTCCATGTTCGCTTCTGACCTGCCTGCCATTTCTACGATGCTGCTTCTAACACCTCGATTCCACCGACACGTCCGACTGTGTTTATTTCATCATGTCTCACTGATCTTTGTGCTTCTACTGTGGATGAGTAGTGTTTACATGAATCGTTTCCTTAATCTGTAAATGCTTAACGGGCCGGAGCAGGTGACATGATGACGTCACTGTGCAGGTGACATGATGACGTCACTGTGCAGGTGACATGATGACGTCACTGTGCAGGTGACGTGATGATGTCACTGTACTGGTGGTGATAGAAGTGTCTCTGCTTCGCTGTGAATTCAACACAGATCAGACTGTGCAGAAATGAAGAGGGGTGTTACTTTTGTCCCTCTTGTCTCTGAGCTCTCAGTACAAAAACAAAAGAATCACAAGTGCTTTAGAGCTGTGTTTTATCAGCACACACACACACACACACACACACACACACACACACACACGACACTTATCTCCCTGTGGACCGGGGTTTAGGTGGTGGAAGCCTCTTTTGTGTCTCTGGCTGAACATTGGACAGATGTCACATTCACAGCCTCCCGGAGAGCTCATAACTCAAACTAAACACACACACACACACAAACACACACAACACCCACACCACCAACACAGTCACACACACACACACGTGCACTCAGTCCAAATCAAACCCCCGCTTTGAAAAATGTTTTCAATAATGCAGTTGAGTTATTGATCAGTGCAGCTTTTAACATAATGTTTTAACCATTTATAACTGAGGGGGGGCTCAGACCTTTATGGCACGTGCATAGACACACACACACACACACACACACACACACACACACACACACACACACACACACACACACACACACACACACAGTTGGAGGTGCATCAGAGGAAACTAAGCTCTCAAACACACACAGAGTTGGAAACGCATTGAAACAAGCAGCATTGAATGCTAAACTAATTTAATGGGACACACACACACACGCACACACACACACAGTTGGCAGTGCGTCGACATGGCGACCACCAGCAGTGAGCGCGAGGTTAATGGAATGATGAATATCAGCGATGTGACGCAGCGTATTCCAGGAAAATCAACCCCCTCGGCAGCTATTTCCTCAGAGTCGGGTCAGGCCATATTTCTCGCTAACTGCTCCGATGACAGCAGAGACTTTGTGAGACGAAGCTGGGTCAATGATGATTAAAGCCGCACCTCCACCTTTGGAATCTGCTCCTGTATTTTCTTGTCACATTAGGAGGCGAATAAGAGTTGTTTTCCACTTATAATGAGAAAACGGCTGCGTGGCACTGATGGAATCCCTCATGAGGAACAGCAGGACTGAGAGCCGAGGCTGCAACTGAGATCAGCTCAGGTTATAAAGGAGAGTGTTTAGTTTTCATCAACGTGTGATCTGCTGATCAATCAGTTCTTTGATTAAAGGTGGGAAATAACAGTACAAATACTTCCTGACTGTACTGCAGTATGTGTCCTCTGAGTATCTGAACTTTCTCCTCCTCACAGCTTCACAACAGCCTCGTTACTTCAGTTTGATGCGTCTGAGGTGAATTCTGGATTCTTGTTATTTCCCAACATCAGCAGACTGATGTGGACCAATCAGACGCAGCGAGACGAGACAAAGACGTAAAAGCCGTAAGAAGCCGTAAACAGACAGAGAGGGAGGCTGGAATGTGGAGAAAAGGCGTGTTAGTGTCTCGTATCTGCAGAGAGTTTCTGATTTTCTCTCTTTGTTGCTGCTCGGGACGCTTTACCAACCCAACATGTGTCTATTTGACGTCCTGGGAATGAGACTCAACAATCAACTGTCTTTGTGGTGCGTTCAGGAACAGCTAGGACAAATCCTACTGATTCTACCTTTAACTTTAATAGTCTGTGGATTCTATTAATATGACGTGAGCTTCAGTTAGCTTTGAGCACAAATGTCCTTCAGAGGGAGACTTTTTACTCTGATACTCTGAGTCCATGTCAGAGCCTGAACTCTGTTACTGTGCTGGAGGAAACAGAGTCTGTTGCTGCTCAGGAACACGAACATAGAAACGTACCAGCGGTTATTAAAACAGAGAAATAGACCAGCACACATTGAAATCAGTTCATATCAGGTAATAAGGAATCAGGAAATACTCTTAAACAGCTTCAGTTGCCTCCTGAAGCTCAAAGGCTCAAACTGGCAGAGGACGGGATGAGACTCATCTGCCAGGATTTCATCGCCTTCTTCCTCGTCCAGTCAGTAAAATACTGAGTCGACGGCTTTTGGTGTTTGTCCAAGAAGAGGAAGGTAAGAGGAGGGGCTCAGGTCCAACTTCAGTGTGTTCAGTGTTCTGCTGCACACATTTTTTTTTTTTTTTACATGGAAGATATTTCAGGTCAATGACTCCACAGAGCCTCAAAACAGCCTCTCCTCACATGTGCAGAACCTGCCTGAGAAAAATCATGTTTTAAGTTTCCTTCAGTAGCACAGTGATCCAGTGACAGCCGGCTGTACGTCCACAGGTTCACTGCTCACAGGAAGTGCTAACAGCTGATTCTGCAGAGTTTTAATGGAGTTTTGGATTATTTTTACGTTTCTTTGGTTGTTTCTCTGTTTTAAATCGAGTCTGTGAAGCTCCAGAACTCTTCTGTAGACTGCGACGCTTCACCTGACTTTATAGTGTGCTAACATTGTAAACATCTTGAAAAGTAATATTTTTATATATAATATATATAAAATATAATATTTTATATCATGTTTCTGTGTTTCTGACTCAGAGTAAACAGAGACACAACATGCAGCAGTGATGTGATTTCTGACCCGATTCCTCCATATTGATATTGTAGGATTTACTTCTGGTGGATTTCTGATCAATAATCATCAGTAATGTGGATGTAATGACTAAACGGTTAAAGACGAGTATTAACACGAGCAGAAAAGTCTGCTGAGACTTTACTGTGATGCAGCTTGTGAAACCAGAGACGACAGCTTGGTAAATGATGATGATGAGCTGGACTTTATTTTCTGTTATTCCTCCGACACCTCAGACGAACTGGGATGTGAATGACTTCATAGACAAAGTAAAGTTGAGCCCGTCATCATATTAAGCGGTGCGGAGAGGCAGGCGAGCTCTCAGTCGTCGGTCACGAGTGTTGGTTGGTGACCAAACAGTGAGATCACACACTGAGCCGCTTCATGTGGCGGTTCAGGAGCTCGGAGCAGATTGCAGCTCCACCTGAACTGATCCGGACGCCTCCGGGACTCATCCCGGCTCCTCCCTGTGGAGGCTTTTCCGGGCGCGTCCGCCTGGGATGCGACCCAGAACACACTGGTGTTTATAAATCCAATCTGGCCCGGGAACGACCCGGGACCTCCTGGAGGAGCTGAAGGACGTGGATGAAGAGAAGGACGTCTGGGCCTGCTGCTCCCAAAACCTCCACCCAAGGGAGCAGCGGAAAACAGATGGATGAAGAATTCTCTGGACTCAGAGTCGGATTCTGGTTCAGCTGAGCTCCGGTTCGTCTCCTCATCATCACTCACGACTACATCCCAGTCACAGAAATCAGCCGCTGAGGTGAAGTTCACTGTTAACATTCATGTAAAATGATCCAAAAAAACTCCAGAGACCAGAACTCAAAGCTGGTGTTGAACCATGTGGAGGCCAGACGTGGTTTTAAACTCTTTTGGAAGGTTATAGACTGATTTTCTGTGTCTGAACACACTGAATTATTCAGCTTTACTGTAAAATGATCCTACAGATGAGCTGGAGCTGCTCCTGCTCATTGCAGCTCTTTATTTCCTTCTTCACACTAACTGTGAGCAGAGAAAAGAGTCAGAAACAAGAGCTGAGCTGGAAAAACAGACGATTCAAAGAGCAGAACACAGAAAACTTTTAACACCGAGAGGAACCAGATATGACTGATCTGAACTCTCATTGGCTGTTGTAGGCTGTAGGGCGGGCAGAGAGGATCATATCTGCTCAAACGAGCTGTCAATCAAACGGCGGCCATCTCAGGATCTCAGGTGTGGAGAGATGTAAGAAGACGGGAGTTTTCTGACAGATAAAAGATGAAATATGTGACTGAACTGGATTTAATAGCTCCAGTTTGTGCTTCTGTTTTCTCCTCTTTCACACGGATGATTTTACTGCAGTAACAGAAAGAAGCAGATCATTCTGTCTACAGTGACGTTGAAGCCAGCAGGTGTTTGGATCCATCCCGCTCGGCCGTCTGCGTGGGGTCGATTTGAACCTGAGACAAAGATGCACCTTGTGAAATGAGTTAAACTTCCACTTCACCGCAGACAAAAGGGAATAAATTTAAAAGGACAGAAGAGTCTTTGAGGATTTTTGGACGCGTTTTCAAAAACATGTTTGGAGCTCCTTTGTATTCTGCTGAAATACTGGCTCCAGTAAATCTGCGACTGGAACAACAGTCACGAGCGCCAAAATCTCAAATGTAAGAGTGACGATGAAATGACAGGTACAGACTGGGACCACATTATGTAAACCACATTAAAGCAGAGCACATTCAGGATAAATAAACCAAGTGGGACTGCTTGGATGCTGTCCTGGTGAATCAGCAGGAGGAGCAGGAGAACCGGGCTGCTGGCCTCGGGTCGCTCTGCCTCCCGACAGCCTCGTATCACTTCCTCTCAGCGCAGAACGACTTCCTCCCGCTGACCTCGCGGGTCACACGCTGCATGCCAACAAGCTCCAGTAACGAGAGCCCCTAACGACGGCCGCTAATTAGCATCCCTAACGAGGCAGCCCGTCGGGCCGGCTGTCATTCCGTATCGTTGCTGCGTGCCGGGCCGTGTGTTTGGCATGTTGGAGGCATGTCAGCAGAACCGGGCCGAGGTGACGCCGGCTCGCATGACAAACTGCACGCACATACTTTATAGGTCACATTCACATTTCTCCTGTTTTCATAGAAACAGAATGTTATCTGGTGAAACGATCTCCGTCCCGTCCAGGCGGTTTCAGACTCATTAAAGGCCCGACAGTAGAATCTGGCTCGTCTCACTGAAGAGCGAGTGAAATCCGTCCAGTCGGTGGGTTTCCGCTCAGCAGGCTTCCCTCGTTTGAATTAGAGCATTAGAGTTTTTCTATCATTCAGTTTTTATGTTTCATTTCGGATCTGAAGCGAAAACAGTTTGTGTGCAGAGCATCATTCTCACCGCGAGCCAGAGCAAACAGAGAAATGGTGGAACTACAGAGGGTTTGTGTTCGGCATCAACAGAACCAGCAGAACTTCTCTCAACACAAAGTTTGAATTCCAAGGAGGCCACGGTTCTCTCTAAAGTTTGCAATAATGAAAAAAAGATTTACATTTCAGTAAAATATGATTTCATCCACTGATGTGTTTCCGTTTCTGTACATTTAATACTTTCAGCCGGTGAAAGACTGAATGATCATTCTGCAGTAAATACTGATGTCACAGTGTGATGTCACAGTTCGGATCAGAACTCAGATCCTGGAGCCTCTTAATAATACATCAGTCTGAGCACTTAACTCCACATGATAAATCAGATGAAGTTCTGCAGAAACACTCGTCCTTTGCGCCACTTCCACATTCCCTGGAATTGTTTGTTTGCTCTGTGGCCCCGCCCCCCCTCCGACAGGCCCCGCCCCCTCTGCAGAGAGCGCTCTGCTGCCGTCTGAGTGTGTGAGGACAGTCTTTGTGCTGCTGTCAGAAATATATAACTGCAGGACTTTGACTTACTGGTTCAGAACGTCTCGCTGATACGAGACATTTAAAGGAACGACGTCGATCCGTCACGTTCAACCACACAACAAGTTTGCTTCAGATCTGACCTCTGTTAGCGGTCAGATAAACCATCCGGAGGTTCAGAAACAGAAGCAGACGACTTATGAGCTTTAAAATTAAAAGAAAGAAACCATTACAAGGACAGCCAGAACCTCCTGAAGAATCACTGAGACCTCCAAACAGATAACAGGTTAACCTCAGAGGATCATTCCAACTACCTGCTAGGCCATCAGAACCATTTAAACGACTGCTAGAACCTCCAAAAGGACCACTGACTCTTACTAAGATTACTAAAACCTCTTAATACACTACTGGAATCTCAGAGGAACAACTAGAACCATTTAACAGACCATCAGAACCATTTAAATAACCACCAGACCTATCTAATGGACTGCTAGAGCCTCCAAAAGGACCACAGAATCTCCTTGAAGATGACTAAAACCGCGCTGGAATCTTATAGAAACAACTAGAACCATTTAAAGGACCAGTAGAACCTCCTGAAGGAACCATTACTGCCATTTGAAGAACCTCACAGCTGGATTCTTCCTTGTGGTTCTGTTCTGAGGGGATGGATGCAGGAGAACACCGGGAGTAAAAACTCCCAGAACAGCAGCCTCTGATGACGGAACGTGACGTCAGGTTCTGGTTCTGGTCTCACACGAGCTGAATGTCAGACTGAATACTGGAGCGAAACAGAACAAAAGGTTCAGTCTGATTTTTTTTCCTCGTCACAAACTAAACAACAACCAGCCGCTGATCTGAGACAAAGAAACACATGAAGCCAAATGATGATTGTGTGTGTGTGTGTGTGTGCGTGTCAGAGCGGGTTAGCTCGGTGACCTTTGCCCCTCAGGGTTTCGGCGAATCAGCATCATGCGGGAGCAGCTTCAGCGCAGGAAACAAACAACAGTGTGATCACCGTCACTGTCATCACCGCTCGCTGGCTGTTGGCTGCTAACTGTCTCTCTCAGCACGTTGACTCACTGCCACTCGGCACAATGAGAGAAATCTTTCACCATCTCCGCCTCAAAACCAACGTGACGAGCGTCCGCGTCAGGACGAGTTGATCCACGTCGTCGGATCTGACACTGAAGGGCACCGACGCTTTTATTTTGGAGGGTCGAATACATGTGACAATGAGTTTTATATAAATATGACACAGCTGACGATCGTTGGAATCGTCAAAAGACAATATCTGAACAGCTGAAACCTTTGTGACGTTTGTGATTTCGGATGAATGGTCATGAAGTTTGATCCTTGACGTTCCCCTGCAGCCTCCAACATTTCCTAAAACGTCGGCCACGTTCAGATCTGTCAGCGTCACAAGCCGAGCCAGTGACCACTGTTCAAGACAGTGTTTTAACATTCGTCAGCGTGAAAGATGTTGAGGTGATTCCAGACATCTAGATCTTCTTCGAACCCTGAGCAAAAGTTTTCTGCGACTGAACTGAACTAGAGCATAAACTCCACTTCTTTATCTGTTGGTTTTTCATCTTAGCATCTCTTCACTCTCTTATCACCTCCTCCTCCTTTCTTCTTTCTTATCTTCCCTTGTACTTTATAATTAACTACATTTAGCCCTTTTCTCTCTTTCTTCTTCTTCTTCTTCTTCTTCTTCCTTTATCTTCCCTCCGTCTCTACGTAGAAGTTATAAGATCTTCCTCTCTCCTGGTTCTGCCCGCCCCGTCCATCTCTCTTTTCTTTCCTCTCTCTTCTCATCCCATTATTCCTCTCTGTTATCTGCTCCACCCTCTCATGCCCTCGCTCCATCTTCCTCTCCTTCTGTTCCTCCTTCTCTTCCTCCTGTCTCCTCTAATACCCCTCCGTCCATCTCCTTCCTCATTTATCTTCTTCCCTCCGTCCATATCTCCTCTTCCTTTTTTCTCTTTTGCCCCGTCCTCCTTTCTGCTTCACCTCTCCTGAACCTCCGTCTCTCCCTGTAGCGTCTTCCCTCCACCGAGCTACGTGTCACTTGGCTTCCCCACTTCTGCTCTCCGTTAGCCTGCTAGCTGTGCGTTTCCTGACACAGGTTTCACATGGCATGGTCAGCTAGCTCCCGGCTAACTCAGGCTAACTGTTTTCCCCGAGAGGCAACACACACACACAAACACACACACACACACACACACACTGGGTACATGTCATGGCGGTGTCATTCAGAGTCTGTCAGCGCCGTGCTCTCAGCGTGGACAGTCAGCACAGACACTAGTCCTTTCTGACATGTCACACAACACTGCCGAACACGGTACCGGCAGCGAGATTCAAGGAGACGATGAGACGCAGCAGCAGAGTTTCTCTCTGCGGCAGGAAGCTCGGACAGAAACTGCTCAGCGCCACGATTCAGACGAGAGAGACGAGCTGCAAAAACATGAGAATTACTGGATATAAAAAGCTAATAGACGTAAATTAGTGCAGAAAGACATGCTGGAGAAAAAGTTACTGCACTTAAATTCAAGTAGAGGACTTGAAAGATGCTGTCAAAGATGAGATGGTTTTAAGTTTTCCTCACGATAAATTTAATCTCATTTGTCGACGTCTCTCTCTCGTACGTTCTGACGGGCGACTAAATGAAACACGGCGTTACTTTAAACTTTCTCTGGTTCGAACATTGTTGGAAACATTCTGGATGATGTAAATACAACTCAACAACATGTTTTAATGCAGAAATCTCTCACATTACGTCTTTAAAACTGACCCTGCGAACTCAACCAGATGTGCCGATCACCAGCTCTGTGAAGCTGCTTCCTTTATTACCACTTCGTGAATGATCAGAATTACTGAGTCCAGAAGACGTCGGTGTGTCGTCTCCGCCCACCGACAGATAATAAACCTTCAGCCTCCGGAGCAAAATATTTGCAGAACTAAAGACTCAAGCTGCTGTTTGTTTGGTTTCTCTCTCACAGACGAGACGAAACGAAGCCAAATCTGTTTCCATCTTTCTGCTGTTTACATTTTTCTAACAGCTCCAAACACTCGGCCGTCTGACAAATATGCTGTTTTTTTCCTGGTTGCTCTCAGACTCAGATGAATATGAATGGAAGCCTGTGTGTCTCGGTGGTTATGAAGGTTGTAAGTGACAAGCCGTCATGTCGGATGAGTGACGGGAGAAACAAAGAGGCGCTGATGTTTTTGTCTCTTTCTCGCTGACAAAACAAAACAAAAAGCTTTTCACGCTCGTGTTTCTCAGCCTCATGCCAGTCGAAACCTCAGGCGGCAGAAAGCTCGCAGATATCGTCGAAATCATTTCTCATGTGAAGATGTTAAATGAAGGTTTACAGGAAGATCTGGGTTAGATGAAGGTCGTATCCCAGAGCTGAGGGATGATGCTGATGTGGTTTTCGTGAGTGCAACACAGTCTGGGATGTTTCAGAGGGTTCAGGGGTTTAAAAAGAAAGTTAATCAACTCCCTCAAGAACCTTTAGACAAAACAAAAAAAAAAAGTCTGGTTTTCTTGCTTTAACTCAGATCTTTCTATATAATAAAACTTCCTCACAGTTAACCCTCATGGAGCCATGTTAAATAATTAAAAGTGCTGAACTGATCAACCATCACGCTCCTGTAACACCATCATGCTGACGTTTTAAAAAATAATGATCAAAATCGATGCAGCAGAACCAGATATGTTTGTCTTACATCACCCACAATGCATCTGCAGCTGCGTTATGCGATGAGGAGGAGCTACAGAGGTCTGCTCAGCTCACTGTTCGGTTGCTTCACGTTGTTTTGTCTCCACCAAACAGCTGCACTTGAACGCACCGCAAAGACAACAGCTGCAGGTCAACTAGCTCGAACACTCTGCACCTGTACAAGAGGAAATACCTGCAGGGAACAGTCGTCTCTGTTCATCGTTCAACAAGGGAAACCAGAAGACTCAGAACTGTGGATATACAGCCCCTGTTATGATAAATCAACGTTCTGGAGGTGAAGTGCAGAAGAATTACTGATTCTCTTTGCTGAACAGCCAATCAGAGTTGACGAAGAGCGATTCTCAAAGCTCAGTCGTCCAACAAGACTAAATAGTGCAAAAGTTTCAGGACACACCACAAAAACAGATCTGAACAGATTTGTTCCATCTGGAGACACTTTGTTCACATACGTGAAGTCATCGCACGTTTCCAGTTTATAAAGCTGCTGAAAACCTTTAAAAGCTCAGAACCATTCATCACCTGCAACCATTGCTCAATTAATTCTGACCTAACAGCAGAATAACCGAACATTTCACAGATCCAAAGTGTCACCAGCTCCTGAACTTCAACACAAGAATTCCCACAATCACAAACGTCTTTGCACGTTTCTTGTCCGAGTTAACAATCAGTGCAACACGTTCCAGCAGCCGTCGCTCTGATCCTCCAGCACCCACAGCAGGGGGGGAGAATCCAACTCACACTTCCACATTTCAGCCTCTCAATGCTTCAGAAACACCGAACACGTGAAGAGAAAACGAGCACTCACCCTGCGTCGCTGCCGTTCCCACAGATTAAGGCATCCTTGGCTCCCTCCACCTTGTAGAAGTTATCTGGAAGGAAAGAAATTAAAAATGTCAGATTCCAGTTTCTGATGAAGCTTAAAGACATCGTCCTGCTGACCTCCACCCTCCAACACCACCTCACCAGACTCTCCTGTTAGTTTGTTTCTGCAGATGTTCTGGTTCGAGTTAAGTCTTCATCTTTTAATTGGTGTGAGGGAACTTAAAACCTGAGAATCATTTTGCCTACATATTCTCCTCTTCTCTACACTGTACATGTCAGAGTGTTTCAGGTGCGTTCAGGTGACTCCCTGTGCTCAGGTGAAGTCAGTGTTCAGCCCTCCGTCTCTCTGTCTGTGTTGCAGTCGGATCAATAAACTCATCAGGCTGTTTCGGCTGGTTAGACACAAGCAGGAGGCCGTAAAACCAAAACCATTACCGCCATTCGCCGAGCATTTATTCAACACTCAAATCTAACCACAAGCCATTCAGCAAGTACATTAAAACACATTTACCGTCATCGCGCGGAGTGCTCCGGTACTCCTGCAGCCCAAACACACCACAGCAGCAGACACAACAAGTTCAAAAAGCTTTTAATGCACATCGGTAGGAAGAAAACAACTTCTTAACTTCTGTTGTGGTCAGGATGAATTCCAGAGGACGGGATTAATGTGTTTGACCTGGAGCACCAGAGACGGGCCGATACCAGCGCTTCACCCAAGGCTGCCCGACTGTCGGGAAGCAAATGATAAAGATTCTGATGGAGTCTTCAAAATCACGTCAAGCGAGTTTTATACAGTTTCTGTGCTAAAAAAGCAGAAGAAGAAGTTCTGATCCAGCTTGTTTCCTCCAGCACAGTAACAGAGTTCAGGCTGTGACATGGACTCAGAGTATCAGAGTAAAAAGTCTCCCTCTGAAGGACATTTGTGCTCAAAGCTAACTGAAGCTCACGTCACATTAATAGAATTCAAAGACTATTAAAGTTAAAGGTAGAATCAGTAGGATTTGTCCCAGCTGTTCCTGAACGCACCACAAAGACAGTTGATTGTTGAGTCTCATTCCCAGGACGTCAAATAGACACATGTTGGGTTGGTAAAGCGTCCCGAGCAGCAACAAAGAGAGAAAATCAGAAACTCTCTGCAGATACGAGACACTAACACGCCTTTTCTCCACATTCCAGCCTCCCTCTCTGTCTGTTTACGGCTTCTTACGGCTTTTACGTCTTTGTCTCGTCTCGCTGCGTCTGATT
>JARJLU010017729.1:46137-76600 GCA_030272975.1 Sparidentex hasta | reverse complement strand
TTGTAGCCAGGATGGGCCCAACTCATTCAAGCTCGTGTTGGAGGAACTGTGGAGCACATAGTGCCAATCACACTCATATATTCTGGTCCTGTCCTAAATTAAGAGTGTATTGGAAAGAGGTATTTGATGCCCTTGAAGTGGTTTTCCAACTAAATATCCCACGGGAACCTACAGTGGCACTATTGGGCATGATTCCTGAAGGCCTGGTGGGGTGGGCCAAGAAATATTTATTTAATATATTGATCACTGCTGCATTAAAATGTATAACCATTAGATGGTTGAAACCAGACCCACCCACCTATAATATATGGATCCAGAAACTATGGGACCTTTACCAAATGGAGCAAATTACATATACATTAAGGCTCCAAAGATCTCTTTTCGTGGGGCGATGGAGCCCTGTTGTGCCTTTGTTAATGCAGTGAAGCCTGTTTTTTTTTTTTGGTTTTGTTTTGTTTTCTTCCATAATTACTGTGCGCCTTGGAGTGGACATTTAATATTCTAAATATTTGGCAATCATTCGAATATGTATAACTATATATGAATACAGCTGGAAAGGAAGATAATTGTATGGAAATGTATTGTTGTTGAAAAGGGAAAAAGAAAAAAAGAAATAAAAATTAAGCTAAAAAAAAAAAAATACATTTTTATCATTTAGTTAAAATACTTTTACTTAAATTTTGCACTAGACTTGTTTAACTATTATAGTGATAAAGTAGATAAAGTAGACATAGGCTACCAATTAAGCCTTTCAGTATAGTAAAGTAAAAATAAAAAGAAAATAAAAATGATCTTGTCCCCATGAAACAATCCCCCCAAACAGAATTTAATAACAAACAAAATATATCTTTTAAATTTTTTCTATCATTCACCACTGTACATTAATTTCAAAGAAACAATCATCAGAGATGAACCTGTCAAAAATAATTTCTAACACTTGCATCCCTGACTACACATCCAGTCAGTCCCTCATTCTGACAGAACGCTAGAGGTTGGTCAGGTTCTTCAACAGGCTCAGGTGCATCATAAACATCATCACAGAGAGGGACATTGCGCGTGGTAGCAAAACTGTGAAGGACAATACAAGCAAGTATTATGGTGCATGCTCCCTGTGGCTCCTCCACTGAACCGCCACCTTATCGTGGTGGATGGGTTTGAGTAACCCAATGATCCTAGCAGCTATGTTGTCTGGGGCTTAATGCCCCTGGTAGGGTCTCCCAAGGCAAACAGGTCCTCGGTGACCGGTCAGATTAAGAGCGGTTCCAATGCCCCCGATGATGAGTATAAAAACAAGGATGTTCACATCGCCCGGAATGGCGTTACCGGGGCCCCACCCTGGAGCCAGGCCTGGAGTTGGGGCTCGCAGGCGAGCGCCTGGTGGCTGGGTCTTAGCCTGCGGGACCCGGTCAGGCTCAGCCCGAAAGAGCGACGTGGGCCCACCCTCCAGTAGGTTCACCAGCCGCAGGAGGGTTCAGAAGGGGCCGGTGCCATGTGATGACCCAATCCCCGGACAGTGACTCTGGCCATGGGGACATGAAACCCAACTCCTTGAGAGAGGCTGGACTCTCTTCCATTCTGGAGTTGCCTGCGGTGAGAGGCGGCGAGCTGGTGTGGGCTTGCTTATAGCTCCCCAGCTCAGCCGCCATGTGTTGGGAGTTTTCCCCAGTGAACGAGAGGGTCATTTCCCTGTGCCTTCGGGCCGGGGATAGGTCTCTCACTGTTGTTTCGGCTTACGGGCTGAACAGCAGTGCAGAGTGCCCGGCCTTCTTGGAGGCCCTGGGAGGGATACCGGGGACTCTGTCATTCTACTTCAATGCTCATGTAGGCAGCGACAGTGTTACCTGGAGGGGTGTGATTGGGCGGAACAGCCTCCCCGATCTGAACCCGAGTGGTGTTTTGTTACTGGACTTCTGTGCTAATCACAGTTTGTCCAAATCAAACACCATGTTCGAGGATAAGGGTGTACATCAGTGCACGTGGCACAAGGACACCCTATGCCGGAGGTCAATGATCGACTTTGTGGTCATGTTATCTGACCTCCAGCCGTATGTCTTGGACACTCGGGTGAAGTGAGGGGCTGAGCTGTCAACTGATCACCACCTGGTGGTGAGTTGGATCCACTGGCAGGGGAGGAAGCTGGACAGACTCGGCAGACTCAAACGTATTGTGAGGGTCTGCTGGGAACGTCTAGCGGAACCCTCTGTCAGGGAGGTCTTCAACTCCCACCTCCGGGAGAGCTTTGACCAGATCCTGAGGGAGGCTGGGGACATTGAGTCCAAATGGACCATGTTCTCCGCTTCCATTGTTGACGCGGCTGTTCAGAGCTGTGTCTGTAAGGGCTCTGGTGCCTGTAGTGGTGGCAATCCCCAAACCCGGTGGTGGACGCCGGAAGTAAGGGATGTTGTCAAGCTGAAGAAGGAGTCCTATCGAGCATGGTTTGCTCGGTGGAGCCACTGCTCCTCCACATCGAGAGGAGCCAGCTGAGGTGGCTCGGGCATCTATATCAGATGCCCCCTGGACACCGTCTTCGGGAGGTGTTCCTGGCATGCCCCACCGGGAGTAGACCCAGAGGAAGACCCAGGACACGCTGGCATGACTATGTCACTCAGCTGGCCTGGGAATGCCTTGGGATCCTCCCGGAGGAGCTAGGGAAAGTGTCCGGGGTGAGGGAAGTCTGGGTGTGCCTGCTCAGGCAGCTGCCCCCGCGACCCGGCCCCGGATAAGCGGAAGAAAATGGATGGATGCTGCCTGTGGTTCCACTCGCAAGTAATTAAAGCATGCAAAGCGTCTCTTTAGAACTACATTCAAACCCTCAATTGCACATCTTTTTTTGCAATGAGCAGTGTTGAGGCATGCCTGCGCAGGTGTGGTTGCTGCAAGGAAAGGAGTCATCAGCCATGGTAGAAGTGGATAGGCTCTGTCTCCTAATATTATGCCATCCGATCGGTTGGTTTAGAGCACTGGTAATCCAGATTTGGTAATCTTGATCTCTGGATCAAGGTGATCCAATCCAATGTTGCTTTGAAAAACAGGCATAAAAGTAAGACAGATTACCTGATCCTGGATAGCAAAATATTGGATTTCCAAATCCGGATCATTTTGATCCAGATTAAATGTTTTGAAAAACTGGCCCAGGGGGTTAGTAATTTCAAGAGCTTAAAAAGGTGATTTCGCTACCACCCCTGAACTGCCATCATAATTTTTCTAGTGCTAAGGGTGTATACCTTGCCAAAAATCACTATGAGTATTTGTCCCCCAGATGATACCGATGGCCCAAATTTGGGGTACTGGCTCATGGACTACAGAAAATGTAAAACATTGGGATACCATAATGCCTCACCTGGTCGATTCTGAGGCTTGCAGCCCACTCTCCCGGGTCACCAAAACTTTCCGGCTGATCACTGCCCCAGGATTGTGCTTTTTCATCTGCTCCTCCTCCTCCTCTTCTTTCTCTGCGTTTCCCTCGTCCTCTTCATCTGCCTGTTTGAAGTGCATGATTCCGAAAACTTCCCCAGCATCATAAATCTAGGACATAAAAAGCAAGGGAGTTTATTTTCTCTAGTTATTACCAGACTCCCCAGATCCATGGAGGCCCAATCACAGATCAGTCTTGGGTCTGACAGTCAATATGAGTGAGATATATGACACATCAACAAATACAGAGTAAGAGATAAGAGAGTGCCAGTAGCTGCCAGTGCCATTCAGATGATCACACAGTTTATCCGATCATCTGGATCTGAGGTCTCTACAGCAAACCTATTCTGGCAACATAAAAATTGTAAAGCTTGGTGGAAAGTTTATTTCAATACAGATATTTAGATTATAAAATACAACCCTAATTCAACATAAGTTGGAAGGCGTTTTCCTTCAGAAAGTAACCCCTAACTCTAACCCCAGAGGGCTGTTAACTGAGATGCCTTTGAAAATGCTAATAAAATCATTCCCACTTCACACTTGGGTCGAAGTCTATACCTTCTTATAATAAATAAAACTGCTAAAGGTTTATATGTTATTGGAAGGTAAGATTGCATTGACTGATGACAACCAATTTATTTACAGTAGATGCAGTTAACGGGGACTGGAACTAGTCTTTGTCTTCTATAAAACACAGATAACATTTCTGTCATCCTAACTGTAATCACTGCTCATTACTTTCCTCGGCATTGCAACATAACAAATAATGATATGAATATAAACGTGTTATGAGAGCACACTCTCTATCAGTCATTACTGAATGAATCAAAAACATAAAAAAAAAAACAACAACAGAAGAGCAATATTTACAGATGCTACTCAGGTATAGAGCCATAACATCAAATAAAGGTTGTGTTTATCTCCAATGAAGGGCATATCATTTCATATACCGGTAACTTGCTAGTGTAGCCTATACAAACTGGTGTTCAGCAGTGTTGGCAAGTTACTTTCAAAGTACATTAAGTTACAAAATAGCTGCCTGTGTAAAGTAATAAATTATTTATTACACTACTTTTTAGTTACTTAATTTAAAACGCAACAACAACAACACCAACAACAAAAACAAATAACCCATTTAGAACAACTGAACGGCCTAGATCTCTTTTAACAAATACATGTACTGGACTCAGGGGTGAGCAGGAAAACAAAGGATCAAAGTCTGATATATAATGAGATAGCTTAGTCATATGAAACACAATATACACTATACCCTCTATAATGTAGCCTGTAATGACATGGGAAGATTAAAATCTCTTTTTCAATGCCTTCTTATTATAGTCCACAGAACAAAGGATGCGTGGGGATATGTGATCCAAGAAATTCAAATTAAAGTGCGCTTGGAGTTGGGCTTCATCATTAGGCCTACAAAATAACTGACAGGCTCAGCTAGAGGCTGGAGGTAGGCTATTTCTCACTGATCAGCTGGAGGCACCATGGATACAAGCAACCCAGTGCAGCTACTGAAAGAAAAGCTGGTACAACCGCTTGAGGTGGTCTTTGTCTTTTGGAAATCAGTTTCAAAGCACAAAATGTTTGATGGACGGAGATTTGCCAAATAAACTCATCTTACATGACTAATCAGCTGTTTCTGCTGTCTGGATAAGCATTGCATTACTTTGTCTCCGGACACATAGAACCACAGCAAGTGGGTAGGAACAGAAATACTGAGAGTCAGCTCATCATGAGCAACATGCTAGATCTAAAATGACCGACATTTAAAATCAATTAAAGAACGTGTCATTGAATAATTAATTGTCATTTTATTTCCCCATATTTATTAAGTTCTTCAGTCCATGGACTGGCTGTTAAATGATTGAAAAACGCCATCTACAGGCGATGTGCCACTTTTACGCTGGCCTGGAAAGTTCAAAAAGAAGCTGCGATGACTCGTACGCCGTCCTCAAGCCTCTGTTTACCTCCGCATCCACGCGTGACGTAGACACGTAGCCTGCATCGCGTCATGCTCTGGCCAAATTACGCTTTACGTAGCCTAGTTCATTCGCTCAATATAGTTTATGGAAGCGCACCAGATTCGGATATTGATTTTACGTGCGTAGCATAACTATTTCCTCTAAGACCTTACACCCGACAACTACAAAGTATTTATGTGTTAATACTAAAAAGACAAATCATTAATTTGTTACTGAAGCAGATTCTGAAGTACAATCTGACCGGTGTTTCGGATTAACGCGGGGCTATGTTAACTGGCGACCTCCAGTCGAATGCGTCTGTGGTCACCGTGGCTACAACAGATGTTGAAAACGGGAAGAGAAGACGTAGCTGTCCTCAGATCTGCCTCTTTGTTCAGGTTTTCTCTGGTCAAAACACACCTGATACGTCTTCGGGCTGCTGTTTGATTAAACGTGTCTGACCCTCAGTCGCTGTATCAAAGTTGCTGGTTGTTACAGAGGACGTTGTAAACAGGAACATGGAGCGTTGCTCTTCCTGTGAATGTTTCTATCTCTAATAAACCTTTATTAAAAACACGTACTCGTGACTTGCATCACACAGGGGAACTATAACCCTTGTAAATAAAACAAAAGTAAAAAATAAAAATAAAACAACAACAACAAAAAAAAAAACAGTTACGGGACTTGAACTCACATTCACTGAGGTGAAAAAAGACAAGCGCGGCAGCCAAACCACTCTACCAATCAAATCACGCAGGTGCGTTGCGGTATGACCTATTCCTCTCTTCACAGCGGACACACAGACACCTTTGGGTCGCAGAAGAAGGCCAGATCAACTTGTGACCGCAGTGTCTGTTCACCGTGTCACCGTGGTGATTTATAACACAAATAAGATTCTACAGAAGAATAAGGTCTTTCTTGGTAAAAAAAAAAAAAAAAAAAAAAAAAACCTCTATAATGAAGTCAAATGAAATAGAATGCTTGAATGATGGAAAATAACCGAGTCTATATTTTGAGCAGATAATGAGGAGGACAATTTTCATAAAATTTTGCATTGTCCAGTTGTTACATCTTTTGGGCAGCAAGTGTTATTCCTACACATTTAAAGTGGCCTATAACATAATCTTACAGATACGAACATACATTGATCATGTTTTTGGTGCATAGACACTGTGGTCACAAGCTGTCCTGCCACCTTCTGTGTCCAAAAGGTGTCTGTGCTTATGTTCAAAGGTTATGCTGTACGTAAAATTGTAGTTAGTCTGGTGTAGTGGGTTGGTTGTCATGCTTTTTTCCCCCTCACTGAGTCTAAGTTCGAGTCCCATGTTTTATTTATTTATTTATTGTTTCGTTTAAAAGGGTTACATTGTTCTTCTGTGTGAGGAATATTTACTCAAATAGACAGTAAAGACGAGTACGTGCATTACATAAAGGTTATGCTTATTTGTGTTATAAATCATCACCGTACAGACACGGTGAACAGACACTGCGGTCACAAGTTGATCTGACCTTCTTCTGCGACCCAGAGGTGTCTGTGTCCACTGTGAAGAGAGAAATATGTCATACCGAGAGACACCTAGGTGATTTGACTGCCGCGCTTGTGTTTTTGTCTCTCAGTGAATGTGAGTTCATGTCCCGTAATTGTTTTTTTTTTTTTTTTACTTTTATTTTATTTACAAGGGTTATAGTTCCCCTGTGTGATGCAAGTCACGAGTACGTGTTTTTAATAAAGGTTTATTAGAGATAGAAACATTCACAGGAAGAGCAACGCTCCATGTTCCTGTTTACAACGTCCTCTGTAACAACCAGCAACTTTGATACAGCGACTGAGGGTCAGACACGTTTAATCAAACAGCAGCCCGAAGACGTATCAGGTGTGTTTTGACCAGAGAAAACCTGAACAAAGAGGCAGATCTGAGGACAGCTACATCTTCTCTTCCCGTTTTCAACATCTGTTGTAGCCACGGTGACCACAGACGCATTCGGCTGACGGTCGCCAGTTAACATAGCCCCGCGTTAATCCGAAACACCAGTCATGTACACCAGACCTTGGGTTGAGGCAGTCATATTAGCTGTCTGATGTAGGCTTAACTATAATCTTCAAGTTTCATCCTCGAAATTTCTAAGTTTTTGCTCTCATTTTTTCTTTCACCCATCATTACCCCAACAATGTCGGGCAATGCTGTCACACCAGCGGAGCAGGAGCAGGAGCACGCGTGATAAACAGCATGTCACTCTTAAGTGCTCATTCGTCCAACACTAGACATCAGAGACAGTGCCGACACTTAAACATCACGCTTAAACACAGAGAGTGTTAATGTCAGGTGTTAACATCATTCAGATTGCGATACACTCACCTCGTTGGTGATTTTATGATGAAGGCTCCTCCAGTAGATTTGGGGTATTCCTGCAGACTGCAGGGCCCCAGCGTGGAGGGCCACAAAGGCGCTGAACTCTTCGTCCTCGTCTCCATTCAACATTACCGGGTTTGTCGACATCCCTACAGCCAGATATCTCTCACGTGGAGGTTGACTATTCAAACCCGGAAGCTGCATTGTATTTCTTAATAAAGATTTATAAAAGAAACAAAAAAAAAAAAAAAATCAAACCCGGAAGAAGGAGCCTGATAGCTCAGCTCAGCCTGCAGTACATTGTGGGAGAGTTTTTTTTTTTTTTAAAGGGCCCCACCACTGCTTGATTGAACATCGACAGAGCTGTTGAGCATGTTTTGGCACACTGTGGTCCCAAATACAAAACGCATTTATTTGTAGGAGTGTTTAAGAAACATTTTCTCAAGTACAGTTCTGGGGTACTTGTGCTTTACTTGAGTATTCCCATTTTCTACTACTTAATACTTCCATTTACTACATTTTGGAATCAAATATTGTGCACCACTACATTTACTTGTTGCATATGAAAGAGACTTTACTCAAATACTATTCATATGGGTGACAAATATATGTATAAGTATGTATGTGTAAGTATCTTTTTGGAGAGGTATTACTCCAGTGTGACTTTTAGGTCATTTTATTTTACAATACCGCTTTCACCTGACTAAATACAGGACGTAATATTAAATCAGTTAATAAACGTTTGATCAGCCTCTCATCTGCTAACTGGTAGCCCCTAAACAAAATCAGTCAAGTAAACAAACGTAAAGTGTGACTTACCAGTTGGCTACAGCTACTGCCATCGGCTACGGAAGCCTTTCATGGCAGCTCTTGTAGGTTGAAATCAAGAAGTACACGTTATCAATTAATACATTTTCACAAGAAAACACTCTTTGTTATATGGAGATAACGAAATAAATTAATTTGTTACCACGAGAATACAACCTTTGTTATATCGAGATAACCAGATAATAAGTCGTTATCACGAGATAACAGTGCATAAAAAAAAAAGAAAAATCCATGGCAATTCTTGGCTTCTGTACCATAGTGGCTTTGAGGCTCAAAATACAACAATTCAGAAAATGCAGCAATAACAAACTTAACCAAAATGCTATTTTGTTTTGACCCAAAATCTGAGTATTTTTTTTTACACTACTACGGAAGCCGAGAACGGTCATGGATTTTTCTTAATTTTTATGCACTGTTTTCTAATTGTAACAACTTATCTGTGTTATCATGCATTATCACGAGAAAACAATCTTTGTTATATGGAGATAACAAAATAAATGAATTCGTTATCACGAGAAAACAATCTTTGTTATATCGAGATAATGAGATAATAAGTCGTTCTCACGAGATAAAAGTGCATGAAAAATCCATGGCCTTTCTCGGCTTCCATAGATCACAACATTGTTCTTAATTAATAGGCGTTAACTTGTGACATACAGAATGAAAACACTATGAAAGGGGCTGTTAGATAGAGTACTTTACCTATAATACTTGAAGTACATTTTTATAATACTTATGCGCTTAATGGATAATAAGTTTTGAATGCAAGAATTGCCATAGTGGCCTTGAGGTTCAAAATACAATTCAGAAAATGCAGCAGTAACCAACTTAACCAAAATGCTATTTTGTTTTGACCCAAAGTCTGAGTGTTTTTTACACTACACTATTTTTCATCTCTTTTTGATCTTATCACAGTCTTCCTCTGCAGTTTGCCTAGTCGTCACGGAGTAATAGATTGTAAGGACTGGAGGAAAACTCCATTTGAAGACTGTGTCTTCTTTTCGTGTCTTTGAAGCTGGTTGGTTATATGACAGTTTCCCATTTCTTTACACAGTCCTTTGCATTTTTATTGAACGCTGCGAGATCCTTTGAGCTGCACTGGTTCGGTAGTAGGGGGCAGACAAGGCAGTGCAGCATTGTATGGTCCTCTTCTCCACATTCACAGGTTGTTTGGCCAGTTTCATAGCCCCATCTGGCCGTGGCAGCTTTCGATCGCCCTGTTCCTGTTCTCATGTGGTTGAGCGTCTTCCACTGGATCTGTGGTGCTTCTGAGACTGGAGGGAGGGCTTCAGAGGAAGTAGGAGGGGAGTTGTCCTCAAGCCGTTTTTTTCCATAGTTGGAATCTGGTTTCTTCCTGTGATATTGTTAGGGGCTGGACATGGCTGAGAAAGCTTCTCCTGGACTTAAGCCATTGGGCCACAGGTACATGTCCACAGAGGATCAAGGTACATGTCCATTGGGATCAAGGTAGAAGTGTTCACGTCGCGAAAAATTCTACCAAACACTATTTCTGGAGTATGGTATATATTAAGAGGACAAAAAACAAGACTAAATACAGTCAGTGGCGTGACACATTTGTATTAAAATAAACACAACAAACAAGAGGGACATTAAAATATGAAAGGTTAAGGACAAATGGAATCATGAAAACTTCATAAATAAACTCACAAAGCTTATTGCTGTCAATCCTCAAAAACAGGAAATCAAATGTTATTTAAATAATAGATGGAACAATTAAGAGAAAACGTTTGGTCTATAAATGGTTAATTTCAGTTGAAATTTAATAAAATCATCTTAAACTGAGTATCATCTATCCCACATCTTATATAGCCTCTTCACTTTGACTTGTTAATTTCAAGCAAACATGTGAGCAATTGCCTCACAGCAGAGAAAAGTTGAGGAACTGTAATTTGAGTTAGCCAACTCAACCCCATACTATCACAGAACTGTTTAGAGTAGTCACTTCTCCCTGCTTCACTATTTTTGTCCTATCCACAGGTACAGTTATCTGTTGCCCCATACCAGCCTGGCACCTGTAACATCTATTCGAAATTAAAATTAAATTGAGTGTAAGCAAGTCCAGAGATTCAAAAGTAAAAATTGGTTGTAGGTTTTTCTGCTTCCTGTTTTTCTTGGCATGCCTATGTCCAGCATGTATGAATGGTCACGTGGTACGTGTCTGTGACACAATTAAAAATAAAGGAAAGAGTTTTTAGATTGCAGTTTGGACTTGCCATGAAACAGTTGTTAACCTGACCAACCAGTTATCATAAGCTCAGGTACTGCCACATTAAGAAGCCACAACAGCTCAGCTCTGCTACATACTGTAGCTGTTACTAAACACTCCCTGTAAAAAAAATCCTTGTATCAGTGGAATTCTTCCTGGGGAAAAACAGCTTGTTTAGATGTAAACTTAGCTATGAAGTTTGGTTTCTTGGTCAGCAATGTTTTTTTCTGTTTTGGAAAAGTTCAAATTCATCCAGAATTCATGACATATAAATATAAAGGACACATTTAGATGACTACTAGTTTAATCCCAAAGAAAGAAACCACAATTGGAACTAGACCTTCCCTTCTAAGTACCAGAGTTTGGCAGCCTTTACCACTACTAAACAAACTGAACTAACAGGCCACAGTACAGTACATACTGTATGTGTGTACCCTCAGCGCCCTCAAGCAATTTAACAAAACTCTCTTCAAGTTGGGCAACTGAGAAGATACAAAATGTAAAAAGAGTGAAAATCCATGCAGCACTGTCTGAGATAACCAGACTAATTCCAAAACAACTGACTCATACACTTCCCACTATACAACTTAATAGTGTGTCTTTGACAAAAGTCAAGTTATTGATCCAAGGACTAGTTAATTGATTTTAACATGTGAAAAAATGTCAAGTGATCTCTTTATGGTTTAAGAGAATGATCTGTTGAGTGATGACTTTAATATTCAAAAATTCAACTTTGTGAACCCTGGTCTCCATGTGCTTTGTGAGTTCCACCACACACCTTCTTACCACTACCCCATGTCTTTCCCCTCCTCAAGATGTTAATAGTGAATGTAGATCACTATTGAAAATTAGTTGCATGTTAACCCGTTTTGTATCAACACTCGGAATTACATTATATTTACACACAGTTTTGTCACTTTTCTGTGGTTGTTTTCAGACTTCAACCAGCATCCACAACTAATCTTCACTGACGTTCACTGGGTGGACATCCTCTAAATATGGCTTCAGCTTTACATCTTGAGAAAACATTCTTTGGCATTGCTCCACACTTGTATTCCCTGCAGAGTGAGAGAGAAGAAAATACTTAAACCATGAACCTCCAAGAATAAAGTTCAAACTAATTTGAAATGATCAAATTCATTAAAATATGCTCAAGTGCTGTTTTGTACCTTTTTGCACATGCTGATTTGCATGACAGCATAGTTAATGAGTGCTTCCCGGAGATCTTTGTCTTTCAGCTCCTTAAAACGCTGCATGTCCACCCATGCTTTCTCAACATGCTCTCTGCAGTAAAACAGATCAGAAAAGCACGAACACAATATTATCTTTAAATCAGCTCTGACATGTGATATTCTGCTAGTAAGCCAAAACCTTTATGCCTGCTTTCACACATTATCTGCCAGCAGTGACTCACTCGCACTCGACCGTTTTCTCCTTGATGGTCTCTTCACCCTCTACTATCAGCTCCTCCAGCAGCTTCAGCCTGGCTTCCCTCTGCTCAGGTGCCTCTTGGCCAAAAAGCTTGTTGGTCATTCCTTTGAAGGAGAACGTCCGCACGATCTGAGGAAGATATAAACACAGAAAACTTTTTGTTTGAAAGTTATTAACATCTACAGGTTTGCCATTATAAAAACATCCATCACTGACCAAAAATAGCAGGCAGTGGAAGAATAAAAGAATACGAGTATAGCTAAGTGTACCCCTGTAGCCAACGCCTCATGTTGCTGCTTCTTGGAGATGAGGTCCTGAGAGGCCATCTCAAGCTCAAACTGGGTCAGCTCATGCTTTCTGCACACTGCTCTGCCAAAGCAAAGTGTACAATATGATATCAATTTCTGCTGTTATCCTCTAATACAAGCTTTCAACACAGCAGAGGAAGAAAGAGATCAAGTGACCACTGATGTGATACAATAAGAACAACCAGTTGCCAAAAACAAGTTCATGAATGAGGCCCAAAAGATACTAAATCATTATCATTAGTGGCTTTACATTAAGCTCGACATGCTTTACAAAATAGAAATTTTACTTTAATAGTTTTTCAATTCCTGAAGTTGTAATTGAGGACACAACTCTACAAGTTTCATGGTGGATAAATCTGATTATATTCTAAATTAACTGAGTAGCTGTTTGGTCTATATAATGTCAGAAAAATGTTAAAAATGTTTATCAGTGTTTCGAACGATGTGTTCAAATGTCTTGTTTTGCAGTCAACCCAAAGATATTCAGTTTAGTGTCATAGAGGAGGAAAAAAATAAGAAGATACTCACATTTAAGTAGCTGGAATCAGAGAACAGCACATGAACTAATAGCTAATAACTAATCAATTAATTGAATGATCATTGCAACTCTAGTTTTAATCAGAAGTGTAGCAAAAAACTTTTTCTTGTATACATTTTCTTTTCAATATCTGTACAAAACACTCAGCTAGCAGCTTTACAGCTGGCCCAGACCGCCAAATTTCACAGGTTAAAATGATGGTTTTTGACATCAGCAGGTCCAGATCAGAATCTACTGGGACATCTGTAATTTTCATTTATTATATGGTATGATAATGTGTTCTTTATTCTTTAAAATGTTTAGGTTATTTGACTAACTATATCATAAACACACTATTCACTAAACAGGAGATTGTAATACATAATGATGCCAGGTCACATGTCTGTGGTTATTTTGGTGAAAGTAGCGCAAAAGTGGTGTAATCAAAAGCGCACTATTGTCCACAGACAGTCATATTGTAAAGTAATGTTTTACTTTAAAACAAAGTAACTAGTAATATGTAATACATTACATTTCTAGAAGTAACTTGCCAAACATTGTCCATAACACATCCACATTAGGATCACCACACCCAGCATAGCAGGCCAGGTCAGTGCAAGTGGGGGAATATAAACCACACCATAAGTTAACCTCTCTGAAACTAAGGGCTTTCATCTTTCAAGATTTATTTTAAAGGGTCAAGTAACAACATAGAGTTTGGTTAGAGGATCTTAAAAAAGGTACAAATCAAGGGCTGTTTCTGACTTCAACCGGGGAAATTATGAAGTTCATTGCACTGCTGTGTCATAGGCCTCTTAACATATTTTGTGAAAGTGCTGCTAAAGTCGGGTCTTACCTCAGAGCTTCAGCATAGAACAGATATTCTTTCATTTGGTCTGCATAATGTTCCTCTTCTTCTAAGATGTCATCTATTGAGGCAGCATATCTACAAGTGTGTGTCAGAAAATCATTTGTATTGACATGCAACAAAGTTGGCAGTGGTGGTAACAATCCTGCTATATTGAAGATAGAGATAACATTTGTCGACGAATTGAGAGAGGTAGGATTATCATGATAAGGCAGCGAATCCAGGCTCAAATACTCACGCGTCCATATGATGACCAGCACTTTGCAGTCCATCTCCCATCTCTTTCTCGATTGCGCTCCACTCACTGTGGTAAACACACGAGATGCACTCACTCATTTTCCAAGAGATTTCCAAAAAGGTTTGTTTTTCAATATTAGATAGAGTAGAATTCCTTTTTAAAGATACACTATCATGTTCTTATTCCCAAACCTGAAGACTCTTCCATAGTTCCCATGGACTTTGTAAACACCGTAGAGTCTATCTGCAACCCTCTAGAAGAGACACAAAAAAAGCAAACTCAAGAGTTCAAACATTTAAAACTAACATCTAGATTTCATGATAAATTAAAAAGTCCTGCATTAGGAGCCAAGCAGCTGTAAGTAATATACTTTTTTTATTAATATGCACAAATTAATTATTTTTGTTCTCTAATTAGTGTCGAGTCACTTTATCAGCAGGAACAGACGTGACAAGTTGTTGTGTCAGTGTCATGCTAGCAGCTGTTTGCAGCTTGGTGTTTGGAGTGCCTGTAAATACTGCTTCTGTTCTTTGGTATTAGTATCATTAGGGTTTTCCCATGAACACTATTTTATACAGTTGTGCTGCTGTAACAGTACAATATAACAAATCTCTCCAGTTTTGGTATCTTCCACACTTTACACCTACCCTTGTATATAGTTGTTACGTTATGGACAGCATTATCCAAAATAACCATTTTGCTTTAAGTTGGACAGAGATACAACTCTGGGTTTAGCCTGTTAAAACATATTATGCCTCTGTTGAGGCCTTTAAAAGGTAACTGAAGTCTTGTTTTTTTATGATCGGTTGTTGCTTATAACATCACCATTGTGTTGTTTGCTTTGCTGCTTGCTTTGCTGGTGTAAGGTGCTATATTAATTAAGTTGGGCCTCATATTTACTGTTTTATTTCACCCTCACTGTCCTAATAGTGTTGTTTTTTGCTGCAACAGGCAGCAGTTTTCAGAGAAAAGGCTCTAAAAACCAACTGTCCATGACCTGCTCAGCAACAAACAGCAGACAGACACAGTTAGAGACTAGCTGGTGAACACACACGATCACCCACAACATTAAAACCACTTCACAGGGGAAGTGAATAACATTGATCAGTTTGTTCCAACGCAGTGTGCTTCTAGGAAACCTTGGGTTCATGTGGATGAAACTGTTGACACACACCCACACTCGATCAAGTACATGCTCCATGCTTCATCGTGTTGGGATCTGGGGAATTTGTAGGCCAGGTCAGTGCCTTCAGCTTTCTGTCACAATTCTTTAGCACACTGCCCAGCTGGGCTGACCACTGCCAATGGGAAGAGCTTTTGCCATAAGGGGGTGTACTAAGTCTGCAACAGCGTTTGGATCAGTGGTGCATCTCAAGTGGCATCCACATGAGTTCCAGATACCAAGATTCTTCAACAGAATACTGATGTGTATTGAGATGATAAATAACAATGGTTTTAATATTGTGGCTGACCTGTATAGCAGAGCATTGGGCTTAGCTAACAAGTTCTGCTGTGTTCATATTTTTTTTCTGCTGCCCTGATGTGGCCATAAAAGTCAGTATTTGCCCCTATTCAATATTTAAGACAAAAGCAATTATTTAAATTGATTTTAAGCAAGCACGAAAATGTGTGTGTGTTCTTGTGCATGTGTGTTTGTCTGAAAGAGAAAGTCAGGTAGAAAGAGTGACTTACTGCTCGTGTTCGGAGTAGCTGAGATGTGTGAGACTGCAGCTCATCACTGTAGTGTTTCATTTCCATGAACCGTCTAAGTAAGAGAAAATAAAGATACATGTACAGAAGACAGTGATTAAAATGTCCTTTACTTATGTTATTCTAAAGTGTATTGTACTCATTCTACCCTTATTTTCTTTTTTCTTTTTCTCTTCATCTTATGGATCTAGAGATGCAAGGATTGGTCCACTATTATATTTTTATTCTTTATTTAGCTAATAATACATTTTCAACCAAAAATATCAAACATTTGATGGCTTGAGGTTCTCAAATGCGAGCAGTATTTTAGTACAGTTTCTTTTCAAATGGGTAATACATAAAAAAACACAACAACATCCATCCATCCCATCCATTGTCTGTAACCGCTTGTGTTGCTGCTGGAGCTAATCCCAGCTGTCTCTGGGCTCCCTGTCTCCCAAGTCTCCAGCTCATCGCAGGGCCCTCACTGATGAGCAATGGGGGGGGTTCCTGCTCAAAGACACTTTGACATACAGAGCTGGGACTTGAACCAGCAACCTTCCAATCACTAGCCAACCTGTTCTACCTGCTGAGCTACAGCTGCCCCACAACAACAGCCATTCACCTACAAACACTTTAAGCTAACATCTTGTTGTAGCTCAGTTACTAGCTTGGGTAAAAATACAGCTAAAACTATTACTATTACATTATTATTATCATCATTATTATTATTATTATTATTATTAAGATTATAAGATTAGATAAGATTAGATAAGATTATTTCTATCAACATTTTTAATACAACTGAACTCCTCTTACAGTGTGTGTGTTAAGGAAACATTAACTTACTTATCTGGATTTCTCACCCTGAAGGTGGCACTGAGAGCTCTCAACCTGGAATCCGCCTGCAACAGCAGTAACAGGAAGTGGTCAAGCTTTGTGAACACTTCAACATCTTTCGTAAAAATCAAGATCAACATAGAAGTTCCACAATTTTTAGCACCTTTGCCTGGAATCCTGTCTCATACACCACTTCCTTCCAGCCATGTTCCTACCACACACACAGTGGTGACAAAAAGTTAATCAGCCACTGATTTTACAAATGGTCACATGAACTACCTGACTGACCAGCAGCTGCAGCACGCACCTCAGTGAGGAAGTGGTAGAGGATCTTGTCATTGGAGAGGACTGGATGTGAAGCCACACGAAGCAGGAAGTTCTCCAGCCCTACCCTGCGGCGCTCCACAAAGTCTGGGTCCATGTTGTCGGCTGACAGCTTGTGCCACACAAACTCTGCCTGCATGCAACAGGACAAACAAACCGCTGTTACCTTACTTAAGCTTGATTAAGGCATATGATTTGTAATTCCAGCTTCAAAATAATTGACTGGGGGGCTTCCGGTTCCGCCACCAACGAGATGGTAGCGTGAAAGACGGTCTCCTCCGACAAAGTAGTGCGAAGCGCATTGCATTCACTGGATAAAAAAAAATAAAAAATTAGACACTTTATCTCGTAATTATGAGAAAATATATCATAATTACGAGAAAAGATCTTGTAATTATTATGAGAAACAATCTTGCAATTACGAGATTAGGATCTCGTAATTATGAGAAAAGATCTCGTAATTATGAGATCATACTTCTACAGTAAATACTCCCGGTAATAAATTGAAGGTACCACGAAGGTTCATAAACTGCTGGAGTTAGCACTTCCTAGACTACTTGCATGCATAATATGAAGTACTTTTACTGTGTGTACTATTTAAGTCATCCTCTGTCAAAATCCTAATCCTCGTATGCTTCATGGCTCTGACTGTGAGACTGCAGTCTGACCCACCCAGTCACCACCAGAAGCTCTTTAGAGTGGCTCCAGTACGATTACGGTGAATGGTATTAGATTCGCACACTAGATAAAAACGGTGCGGGTGAATTTGACCAAGCAAACGCGAACCACAGCTGGCTTGACCACAATTAACGACGCACCTTTCCTCATCTCATAATCACGACATCCTGATCTCGAGATTACGAGATCTTGATCTCGTAATTACGAGATCTTTTCTCGTAACACAAGGTGAAGGCTCTAATCCTTCTACTCGGTCAGCTGGCAATACCTTTTCAAAGTCTTATTTAAATTTGACTTTAGTGAAATAATGATAAACAGCATTAAAGCTATTTATGATAACCCCACGGCAAGAGTCAAAATAAACAGTGACCTATCCGAACCACTTATGTTGGAAAGAGGAGTGAGACAAGGCTGTGCATGGTCTCCGCTTCTCTTTGCAATGTTCTATGAACCATTAGCCCAGTATATTTGACAGAATAACAAAATTAAGGGAATACAAATTAACAATGTAGAGCATAAAATAGCATGTTATGCGGACAATGTCATCTTATACCTTAGAAAACCTGAGATGTCTCTGACGGAAGTCATGATGACCTTAAAAAACTTTGGTTCTATATCAGGATACAAACTGAACGTCAATAAAACTGAAACTCTTACTTATAATTTTAATCCTTGTGAAAAATTAAAGGAAATGTACCCTCTGAGATGGGAGACAGATTCTTTCAAATATTTGGGAGTGATTTTGCCTAAGGATCGGTCAAAAGTATAGGAGAAAAATTACCACCCCCTGAGCTATAAAATCAAAGAGGATTTTATAAGGTGGAATATCATACCCTTCCTGAATCTAAGCTCGAGAATAGAAACAATTAAAATCAACATCTTACCTGAATCTATTTCAAATGCTCCCAGTCATGATTACTCAAAACCAATTTGCTGAATGGGACAAAATTATATCAAGATTCCTATGGCAAGGGAAAAAACCTTGAGTCTGATATAAAACACTACAACTATCGAAACAGAAAGGCAGTTGGGGTCTACCATCTCTGAGGAATTACTACATCTCAACACAGATGAGATCATTACTCTGCTGGTGCAATCCCACCTATAAAGCACAATGGAAAGATATTGAATGCAGTGTGATGCCTGATTTTCATATACAAGCTGCATTACCGGACCAAAACTTACAACAACACATAGATAGACTAGAGAATCTGTGGGTAAAATCCTCTCTCAAGATCTGGACATCATTAATTTGAAAAAACAAATTGTATGAAGACTTAAAAATTTTGAGTTGGTGTGCCTATGATTTGGATTTCACACCAAACAAATTTGACAGTAGATTCAAGGTTTGGATTAATTAAGGCATTACATCTCTGTATAGCATTACAAAGAAGGAGGATATTGTAAGTTTTCAAACTCTAATGGACAAATGTTCTCTACAAAAACAATATTTTTATAGATACCTTCAACTCTGGTACTACTACAATCATAAAATAAAAAACAAGGATATTAGAGAAGCCAGTACACCTCTTGTCCAGCTATTTCTCGATCCTAAGTTTCATGTCAGCCAAATACACCATTGTCGAGATATGCAACACTTCCTGTTTTGGACCAAATCTGCAGGAAGTTATTATTTAATAACTTAAAAACTAAACTTAATTTTCTATTACAAGTCTTTTGATAACTTTTTGTCAGGATGGTCCACAGATGCTGTGTGCCAAGTTTCGTGCAAATTGATGAAATCATCTGGGAGGAGTTCGAAAAAGTAGGTTTTCGACATTTTGAGGCGTAGCAAAAAAAAAAAAGGTAGGCGGAAATGGGTGTGACCTATACTCAGCACAATTCACTGAATGCGTGGATATAAGGTTTTTGAATGTGCGACAAAGTATATGGGAGTTGTTAGCCAAAACCACTCGCAGGTTCCCTGCTCGGGCCCTAATTACAAATCCCATACATGGGAGGAATTTTGCTGGAAAAACTTAGCTCAATGTTTCATCAACCCACTCATGAAGGTGTACCAAAATAATGGTAACTCTCAGTGTTGGTGGAACTGTGCATGTCGGGCTGCAGGTCATTACCATGTGTTTTGCGAATGTCCAAACATACAAAATTACTGGAAAGATATACATAAGGCAATACAGAATGTTTTTAACACACATATACCATTTGATTTATCATGTACTTGAGTTATATCCCCCCTGAGCTGACTGCTATTGACAAATATTTAATGGGTGCACTACTGGCAGCAAGAAAAAAGGCCCTAACTAAAAGATAGATGTTGCAGACTGGACCTACAATTGATAACTGGATAGATGTAACAGTACAGAGATATACCATGGAAAAGGTTACTTTTTTTCTCGACCTAAAGTTTGTATTCATGACACACTGGGAGAAATGGGTACATTTCATCAGACCTCTAAGACCAGGTTTTGTCACGGTAACAATTTGAAGGAGCACTTCCTGTTTATTTGATTTCTTTCTTTCTGGGTTTCCCAATGTATCTCAGAAATGTGAATATAAATGAATGAGGCCAAACTGCTACAGACATATTTTTTCATTCTATGTATTTATTTTCTTCCTTTTTACCCCTCTGGATGTAAGAAGTTCACTTGTATGTTTTGTTTGTTTTTTTGTTGTTGTTTTTTTTCTTAACATACATATATTTACATACATTTTTTAAAAAAGGGAATGGACAACAGACATTTGGAACAAGAAATTATTGATACGAAACCCTTGGTTCTGTACAATTTTGATGCTAACAACTGTAAATCCATTAGTACTTGTCAGTTGATATTAACCTTCCTAATAAACTTCCTAATAAAAAGATAATAAAAAACAATAAAATGAAGAAAAAAAAAATTGACTAGGGCCATCGTTTATCATAAGTAAGCCAGTGGTGTCCTTTCCAGTCATATTACATCATTTAGGTAATAACAAGGCTGCATCCTTTGAGCATCACTGAACAGGGATTGGAAGTGGAGCCAAACCGGACTCACCCTCTTCTCAGGCAGCGGGGGGACCACGATGTAAGGATAGGTAACTATTAGGTAGTTCCTCAGCAGTTCAAATTCACTGTATCTCCTCCACAGAGAGTCAGGGGCTAGGTTACGACCTTCAGCCACTGCATCCATTGGCCTTTAAAGATGAAGCCAAGGGACAACTTTGTAATTTCATTACAGTAACAAAGGACATAAGTCAATTCATGCAGCACATAGCTAAAACCAGGAAGTTAAGATTCATGGATATCAAAACAACTCAGCTTAACCCACACATTTGCCTGGCGATGGACTGATAAGGGGAGTGCTGTTCTCACCGCGTTTCGATGAGGTACACGGTGAACGTCTCCTGCATGTTGACTGAGTTTTTACCACTCCTTTTCTCTGCCTCAGCAACACAGATCTCCATCCTGCGAAGGAGCATCGAGCCCTCCTCTACCATCTAAACCAACACAAACACACAGCACCAAGTACAACCTCTTGATAACACAGCTAAGCAGTTGTTCCCACCCACCTACACATTCACACCCCCGCCCCCGGCTAGGACATAAGCTAACAGCTGTCAATATAAACCGGAGCACATTATTAATCAAGCAAACTAATATTAGTATGAAAAAAAATATGACATACATACATGACCTCAGTGTGCAGCAGGGAGAAATAATTCAAATGGTGGTGAGCATGTTAACAAAATGACGCTCAATTGACGTGTATGAACTTATATTTTGCTAGCTTCTCGACAACATAATGTGAGCTAGCCCTGCCCTGAGCTTTAAACTGTTAGCCAGCGGTCAACAAATACACTGTAAGGTTAACACAGCCTTTAACCGCTGCTAGGCTGGCGCCGCGAACACTTTTTACAAACAGGAATGAGAATGAGAAGTCGCTGTTTTACCGTGTCGTTTAAGCTGTAGCTCCCATCTGCAGCCGTGTGGTCAGAAACACCGTCCGTCGCCACCGGCTCTTCCTTACCATCCTCCGCCATCCCCCTCTGTACTCCTGATGTTGTTGCTGAGCCAGGACGCATGCGCAAACCCACACATCATCCAGCCTGAGTGGTGACTCGTGCAGAGGAAGAGGTCCTGTGATGCTGATTCCCAGGAGCCCCTCTGATACATAGTGGAGTGGATGTATAAAGTAGCAGAAAATGGGAATACTCACGTAAAGTACAGTTGCCTCAAAACTGTACTTAAAGTCAGGGGCAGCTGGCCAGTAGAGTGTGATAGGGTGTCAACTTAATTGAGCCACAAAATAAGTTGCAGTGTAACTTACAGGTGGAATTTAAAAATTTTTTATCTTGCAAATTTATACAAAACATTGTCTGAAAATGACTCTTTCAAAAGTTAATGCCGGATTTTATATGTGTAGAGACAAGAACACAAATTCAGAAAAAAAATTCTCGCAAAGCTCCTAAAAACATGCTTTTTTTTTTTTTTTTTTCAAATTTGTGTGATACTTTATCAACTTTACCTATTTATCATGTGGTATCCTGCTCCTGTTTTCTAGTCTTACCACATCTTGTAGGCAGTCAAATAAACAAAACAATCAGTTCAAAAATCTTTAATCCTTAGAAGAGTAACGTAATTGTATTGACATAACTGTACATTTAAGTGATAACAGACATCAGGTTTACAAATTGAAGGTCAGCCCTATATACTCTGATAACACTGACATTACATTAACACTGGTTAGCTTCTCTTGATCTGCATACTTTGCATCAGCGTTTAATTTTGGCAGTTTTAGTATTAACTTTACAGAGGCTTCATCAATAATTTCCGAGGAGCCACCTCACATCATCATGGAGGTCCGTTGCTGGCTTTACACATAGAAAATAGATTGTCTTGCAAGAATATTGTATGTATTTTTTCAAGATATAGATTTCTATTGTCTGGTCTTTGATATCATCTCAGTTAAAGGACACTTTAGTTTATTGCTAGATTAGATTTATTTTTGCCATTTCTATTAGTTATGATAATATTCTCACCACAGTAGACCGCAGGGTGGGGCTCCTGCTGTAGCAAAAGCCACGTAGGGAGCACAGAAACGGTCACACTTCTGGAGCAATGATAACTTCCCTTTCTGTTGAGAAGAATTGAGGCCAACAGACCTTCAATGTGACTGCTACAAGTTTAATTATGTCACCTAAAAAGCACCCAGGTGGCACCTTGAGATATCAAACAACTTTAAAATTCAACAGACATGATTAAAAGGACAAGAGGACAGATAAAAAGAGCCACTTGTGAGAAAACAAGGAGATCTTGATTCAGTTACCTGTATTATAATGAGAAATAAAAGCTTATTTGATTATTATTGAAACAAACAGGGAGGTAGGGTTGTATTAAGACAGTAAAACTAGACACATTTCTGTGCTATACATTGAAACAGGTCATAAATCACATTCATGATCCTGTTCACATGCCATCTTCCAGAGCACACATTCATATAATAATACACTTGGTGCGGTGTGGACTGGCTGTCAAATTGGTTACATTGTTACCACCGATGGATACACCAGCTCCTCGCAGTGCAAGTGGAAATTTGACCACAGTTCCTGAGTAATTCTACTGTTCTTGGCTCTGAGGTTCATCCTTTAAGCCGACGAAGAAGCAGACTTGTTGTGGAGAGGATGGGGCAGTGTGAGGATGATGTTTGGAGGAAGAAGAGGTAGAGCTGGGGATCTCCCAGTAACTGCCATGGAGGTCCAGGGAGGAAAGAGCCGGTGGCTTGTCTTTCTGGATGGCATTGTCACACTCTGTAGGTAGAGGTGGTGTACTCAAGCATTTCCTCAGGCACGGCGTTCTGGTCAGAAACAAAGGTCAAGAGAGCAAATTTATTCCTTTGATAATTATTGGCCTTAAAATGACTCTGACTCCTGTTGACTGAGTTGACCAAACATGCTGTCTGATTATGGCTAAAAACAAGAGTGCACAGGAAGTTGCACAGGAAAATGAACAGGTAGCTGTGTAAAGAATAAAAAATTAGATACACTGTTGTGAGACAAAAGTTTAAACCTTGCCTTTATACTTTGAAGTGAACAACCATTGTGTTAAACAGCATGATTGTTGGTTTGTCTTTTTCAGAGGGTTGTTGCTGATGGACAGTGGTTTTCAGTTGCTTTGAGATAATTTAACAAGCACTTTGTTTGACGCAAACTTTTTACCACCCTGCGGTGACCTCATGTAAATACTTCTACTGAAACGCTTCACACCATGAACTCACTAAAATAATCCAGATGATTTGGGCCTTACTGACATTTGAAAAAAAGTGTCTTCATTTCAGATTGAATCAAAGAGATTTTGTTCGTTTTGTTTGTCTCACTATACCCATGGCATGACATACTGTGTTGAGAGGTTTAAACGTAACTCTAGCTAATGTGTCATCATGTTAGTCAGCAAGGGTTTGAGAGTCTATTAGTGAGTGCCACTATTACTGCTCGCTGCCATTTCATTGACCAGCAGAGCCAAAGTGAACCCACAGCTCTGGACACAGCAGTTCCAAACCCTCTGTTTTAGACATATGCATGGATCTCGAGTTGTTTTTTTTTAACCCTTCTTTAACTTTCATCATCACAGTTACACAGTAATTACACCATTAGCTTTAAAGAGTTACATAGTGAACATTATTATCACTAATAAAAATCATTGTTGTTGTTTCTGCTTCTTTTTAAAATTACAATTATAGGAGTGATAGTTTTCCAAAAACACATGGCACACATGAAAGCAAAATGTCATTTTATGTGGAACTCTGAAAACTAACTGCAAAAGAAAAAGAACTCTGCTGATGGAAAGGCAAAGGAGGTAAAGAGCGAGATTGATAGAAATGTTGGTAGAATGAGAGTAAATAATATGTTTCCCTTTATCACCAGCACACTGGTCTTATTTTTTTCCATTTCATCAGTAAGTAACAAAACCTGCCTACTTGTAAATATAATCGGGTGTTTTACTCATTGTTTATTCACAACCCTGGCATCAAGGTTTCTAGGTCAAACTGGGATTCTTATAGTTGTTTTTTTCCTTGGGGCAGCAGCCATGCTGCCAGGACTAGCAATGTTGCTAGTGCCAACAGTAATACAGTTTTACTGTTCCGCATTGCTACTCAATAAATGTGAAAAAAATTACTCTGATTTCAAGTAGTGAGCACTTGTTAAATGGATGTAATGGAGCACAGTATGACTGAACTGGAATATTGTTTGCACTGTATAGAAAATCATTTGTTACCTTTTGGAATTGGCTGGTGCTCCTTTCCAGGCCTGTCTGTAAACATCACCCGCCACTCCAGCCAGCCAGCTCACATCAGCTGGCACCTCTGGAATCCACTCCACAAACCTGGACAGAGAAGAAATGATTTTGTATGGATGAGCACTAAGGTGATGTTTAATACTGAAATGGGCGACTCAGTCATGGAGCTGACTCTTGCCACGAGATGAGTGGAAATAAGTTCTTTAAAGCTCTTTTGGTCAAAGTTGAGGCAAAACCTCAGCTGTTTGGATCTATACTCACCTCTGGGCCACTGAGTAGGCTGACTGCATAGGGAGTGTGTATGGCATGAGCATGTAGGAGGCCACTCTCACAGGCAACATCTCAGACACCTTGGCGTACAGGCCAGTCTTGTCTTGGCAGGCCTCACAGAACACTGACAAGCACACATACAGTATATGATCAGTCAGCCGCATGGCATGATTATGCCATTATTTATATATCAGTGTATATAGGATTAAAAAAAACATAAACCTTTGACATTTAACTTTAACCCTTCACTATGAATGGTGTAGTCCTGGATGACACCCCACCTTTCTTGATGGGCGGAGGTAGAGCGATCTGCTCATCAAGCCACCAGTGCCGTTTACGCAGCAACCAGAGCCTTCGAAGCACCCACTCTTTTGTGGTTTCTGTGTGCTGGCAGCAGCTTGTGGGTGGATTCTCTGGCAGGGAGGGGCCTGACGTCGGACACTCCAGCATCACGAGGTCTGGCACCACAAAACATGACATCAGTGACACAGTTCAAACGTCAGGGATGGAGGCTGATAGGGGTGCATCATAATGTGATCATAACATGGGAACACAACAGTAAGATACTCACTGTTCTCTTCCAGGAAGCGTAGCGCATCCTTATAACCACTTTGACACATCTCAGCCAGTATCTGTGGAGAGGAGGGCAGCACAGCTTATATATGGGAAAACAAAGATCTGTCTTTGTCTGGCATTTTATTGACTTAACATTATTGATCAGTGACATAGGGCCTGTGCAGGGAAAACAGCAAGGTCCCAATTGTTTTTTGGATGACGACATTTTTGTCCAAAATGATCTCATTTTTCACAGCCTGAACATACCCCAAAACTCACCAAACTTGGAATATAGGTCACACCTGCCAAGATTTTTTTTAATAATCTATGAATTGTGAATGTCCACCACTAGGTGGCACTGTAATGAAGAAAGTGCGTTTTGGCTTATAACTGTCAGATAGTTTATCACACATTCAAAAACCTCACGTGCATTCACTGAATTGTGCTGAATCTCGTGACATAGTCCATGCCCATTTCCACCTACCATTTTATCTTTTTACCATTAAAAAATTATCAAAAGAAGTTTAAGAATACTGACAACTTTGTGTGGATTTTCCTCAAAACAGGAAGTGTTGCATATCTTAACATTGGTGTATCTGAATGACATGAAACTCAGGTGACTACTTGCTCATGAGCTCCTGAGGCTGAGACTGCAAGGTCCCATTCATCACTGATTGCCGCTTTAATTATCATTATTAAAGTATGCCCATTGAACGTGATAAACTTAACTTTGAATTGACATATTAGCCTTCAGCTTCAGGCCGAGTTAGCATGCTGGTATTGATAAGTGTGTTTCATATACAGTGCTGCCTAAGTTAAGCTTCAAAGAGCAAGCATAGCTCTAACCATTCTTAAAGAAGCATTTAAAAATGTCGAGTACAGTTCACAGTGCATACAACCGGTGATCTGTTAATCTTTACAAGTCAAACCTTGTGCAATAGCATAGTCATAGGGACTATAAAACATTTAAATCAAATCATGACCTTAAATTCAAAAGACAAATCAAAATGTGGATATAGAGTACTGTGGCAACCTGTGCATTTACTGTTTATTCAATTATTAAAGACAAACAGCTCACTTGCTGTCTTTTTAATGTTTTATTTTTCATTTGACACAGTATATGCTTATAGATATAACAATGTGTATTGTATTTCAAATCTTTTCTTTGGTTGTTTTTTATTTAGGCAATTCAAATCATCCATACAGTGCTGAATGCAAACCTTTACATTTGTATCAATCATCTCATCTTACTGCAAAATAATTGAATGAACTAAATAAATAATTACTAAATAAAACTATACATTTAAGAAAGTTGGCAAGTACTTCATGCTTTTTAAAGTTTTTGTTGTCTTTTGATGCCTTTTTTATTTTCTATTTTTCATTGTGTACATGTTTTAACTTTATGTATTTATATTCCTCTAAGACCTACTATGATTTACAATAATTTAAATGAATTGTTTATGTGGTATTTTTTGTGAAATCTGGTTATGTTTCATGATAAATCACCATGCTAAAAGGTGAGAAATTCATATCCTGTCACTCTCAGTGCTGTATCATCAGAAACTCAAGGTCAGTTTGTTGTATTGCATAAGACCAACTTCTTAAATAAAAGAGGGCTCTGACATCTTCATCACAGCTAATTCACTGGGTGGACAGACCATCAGATCATGAGACAAATACACAGAGGTCCCTGTGTTGTTTGGTGTTTCCTCCCTCAAGGACTGTGGTGCAAGAACACACATGCTCCTCACACAGACATTACACCCAATTACATAATCGTGGTGTTGCATGCGCACATGAGGGAGGTGGTCAGGAGCTAGGCTGTATGAGAACACAGTAAACAACTCTACCCAACTAGATTAAAGCTCATCTCATTCTAAAGGTTACCTCACGATCATCACACAACAGGAAATAACAAAAGGAAACAGGGGATAAAGGACAGTGACGGCAAGTGAAACCAGAGACAGAGGGTAGATCCAGACACTACCTCCTTTCAGTGACAGGTAAATAAATGGAGGAAGATTAGGAAAGTAAAGAGGGAAGCAAAAAATGCCATGGAGTGAAGGTTCTCAAAAGACACATCTTAGTGGCCTGCATATGAAACACTATTGTACTCTGTACTGTCCCTCCAGCTATCGTGTGCCTGAAAGGGTTGAGGCATACATATCAAAATAATCACCAAGCCCTTACAAGGTTGCAGTGTGGAATTTCTCTATAAAAGCAAGGAATCTCTGTCTGCCTGTGTGTGTCCGTTCCTCAAATATCTCTGCGGATCAGGATCAGACTGACCTGAGTTTCCACATGGCTGCTGCATGGTTCAAGGGTTTGCAACGTCGCATTTGTTTGGACTGCAATGATACTGTTAATAATTTATTTCATAAATGCTTTACAAATTCCTCTAGCATTGCTAACTGTAGCCACCACAGCCACATGCACACCAGAGCCAATCACTGCAGAACCCTCCGCCACCTCCCACCGTAAGAAACAAGCGGATTTATACCTTCAGCGGCGCGAGCTGGACCGGGATTTTGCCGGCAGGTCGGTCCCGTTCTGTTCTGTGCATCTAAACTGACTGCTGTGGATTAGACTAAGTAAGTCCGGACCGAGTCTGTTCAGGTCTGAGAAGATCCGGAGATGCGCGGACAACAGAGTGGAATCAGAATCTGTGGATGTTTGTGTGTAGCTTGCTGCAATTTGCTAGGCTACCCACACGGCCCAAGTCCAGAGTCAACGGACCGGCAGGTCCAAAACCGGACTAGGGTAAATAATGTCTGCCACGCTTTTTTGCGAACATTGCCGTCACGTTTGCTTTGTGGTGCAGCAAGAAACGGTAAAAAATGGCTTTTGTAACGAAAGTGTCCAAGCAGCAAGTTTGCAGTTTTGTTGAGGAACGGGAAATTGTGGGACGGACGGAGGCGGATGAATGACAGGCAACAATGGTCGGTGTAGAGACAGAGATAGAAACAGCAATATTGAGAGTTGAGAGATTTGTGACATTTAGCGTGTTTGGATGTGTTTTTTGATGAGGAGATGCTGATTGTGGAGCAGGCAGTGCAGCTCTTCATTCAGCTGGAAGGAGCTCAGGCAGACCTGAGCATTGCCTGCATTTAAATGTAAATAGTTACATATAACTCTGTACATTTTTAAAACGTATGCACATATTTAGCAAACAACAATTTATATTTGCATTATAAGTAATAAAAAAATGGTTTATTAAACATATTTATGGTTTTCACAGTAAAAAAATCTAACTTATTTTACTTGGATTTTATGTTTTTTTTGTTTTTTGTGATTTTAAGTCCATTGTGTTAATACAGTATGACAACATAAAAGAAATAACTGCGCAGTCACATGTGAGGTTGTGCTGAAAATAATGACACCAAATAAATAGTTTTAACGGTGAAATATAATGGCAAAATAAAAAATAGTCAAAAACGCCCAATTATACCCTGGAATATCGGATTTCACAACAAACCTAAATATCCCTGACGTCCCACCTTCAAACACAGCCTCATCTGGCCATCCATGAAATAGCTACTTAACCTCCCATTTTTCTATAGGAATACATATTTCCTAGTGGCACTTCACTAATTACTTTAATTAATCCCATCAAGCTGGGGGATGATTCCTATCCTACAGTAACATCTGCCAGCCACTGAGAGTTTCGGTGCTTGCTTTGGATGATGTTAGTTAAAGCAGATGGTTGTAGATTAAAGTTAATGTTGCCTTCAGATTGAATAAGACCATGTGGCAGATGTTGATGAAAGGGAAATAGGATGAAAGAGGGGAAGGGATGACCTGCAGCAAATGGCTACATGTCAGACTGGAACCCTGGGGCGCTGCAGTGTGGACAGGTCCTCCGTATATGGGTCGCACGCTTACACACGGGGGTGCCCCAAATCACAAGCTGTTACATTTGTTTCAACTATTTTTTTCAGTTTGGTCCATAAAGCTCAGTAATGCACAACCCTGGAAGATGTTTTTGTACAAAACATAACTGTGATACATGCAGCCCTGGCTAAAATCAGTTAGGATACAGTGCATAAAATCCAATTCAAAGTATTCTAAAATGTTATATTAAAAAAGTTCATAATATTAAAATGTATGGTTAAAATATGTGCTGGATAAAAAACTATAATATGTACAGTGTATTAAAAGACAATTTACAATTTAAAGATAAATATTCTAAAAAGGTCAAGTTCATTAAGTTGAAGAGATGTGATTCAGAGAACGTGAGAGGAATAAGCAGTGTAAATGCAAGTGTAATCTAACATATTATCTGTTTTGTGTCAATCATTTCATTCCTGTGTTTCTATTGGTTGTTATCTAACTCACGAGCCAATCAAGATAAATTCATGGTGTGGGAGGCGGGACTAGTGGCGCAGGTTAGTTTGGTGCGTACGTGAGCATGCGACAGACAGAGAGACACGATCGATCAGCGAGCTAAGACGGAGGCATCGTGTGTGGGGAGCATTTTAGTTTTATCGTGGAGGTCGACTACCCGTTGTCCTGATATAAACTTCTGTGTGACCTGCAAGAGGTGAATATAATGTGTATGCCTGTATTTTGTGCTATATCTAACTATTATAGTCTAATGACACTGTATTGGGTAAATGTGGTTAGTGACATGCTAGCTAGCGATAGCCGACAGTGCTAATGTGTTTTTATATCAACGTTCTGTCCTAAGATGTTAATGAAAGCTAAAGCGAGCTAATGCTAAT